>KB667456.1:1851700-1876525 GCA_000349065.1 Anopheles quadriannulatus
GTAGGGGACAACTCGTGAACGTCGGCAACAGTATCATCCGATACGGAGTTGCTACCTCGGGGCGATGGGTGCTCGACAAGGAGACCCATCGCAAAACGATCCAAAGGGCGCATCGACCGGGGGTTCTCCTAGTCGCCAGCTCCTTTCAGACTCTTTCTTATGATGTCGCTTGCGTTGTCGCCAACACCACCCCGTTAGTCCTCCTAATGCAGGAGGATATCCGCTGCCACGACGAAAAGCGAGTGGTGGTGATCAATCGGACATACGGAAGCGGCAACGGGAGGAGACGATGAGGCACTGGCAGGACCATTGGACAACGGGTGCAGGGCAACCAGGAGCACCAGGATTGAAGACGAGGAGGCTGATTCCAGACACTAATCTCATGGGGAAGTCGACTTTTTCCTCACCCAGCTCCTCACGGGGCACGGGTTCTTGCGCTCCTATTTCGTCGAGAAAGGCATCCTGGAGGGCTCGCCCAACTGCCCCGAATGTGGTGACGCCGTGGAAGACGTTGAACACGTGCTGTTCCACTGTCCACGGTTCGATCGGATCCGGAATGAGATGCAGCAGCGGTGCCATTCCCGAGTAACAATGGACAACATTGTCTCGAAAATGTGCGGCGCAGCGATACGTGCGAGGACGTCCGCGCCGCCGCCAGGACAATCTTCTTCAGACTTTAACTATCTCTTTTCTCTTTAGCTCTTTTTTTCTTTTTTTCTCCAAAGACCAAACTGATGGTGGCAACATCAGCGACCCTACCAATAAATAATCAGCATCTACGTAGGTGTTTTGAATTTAAACATAAAAACTTAGACTTGGGGTTTTTCTGCTGTG
Source organism: Anopheles quadriannulatus (assembly GCA_000349065.1). Lineage (NCBI taxonomy): Eukaryota > Metazoa > Arthropoda > Insecta > Diptera > Culicidae > Anopheles > Anopheles quadriannulatus. Next base: position 1,852,535 of record KB667456.1, read on the forward strand.
ACAAATTTGTTCATTTGTGACCGATCGCGTCGAGTTCTGAAGATGGACTGATTTCGTTTTGGGTACGCTCGTGATGCAAAACTTATCTGGTTTGTGGTATGTGTGGAAGGACAATGGAGGAGCCGTTGTAACGACGAGTTATACGAGATGTACAGCGACCTCACCGTCGTACAACGTATCAAGCTCGCCAGTGGGCTGGTCATATTGTACGCATGGAAACGGACGACGCAGCCCATAAAGTCTTTTTAGGCTGTCCACAAGGACAGAGAAGGCGTGGTAGGACCAAATTAAGGTGACATGATGGCGTGGAGACTTCTGCCATTAAGGTCCGGATAACGGATTGGCAGACGAAGGCACGAGACCGTGAGCGATTTCGGACACTCCTGAGGTAGACCAAGACAGCAAAGCGGTTGTACCGCCGGATAATGAAGGATGGACTATACGAGTCAGCACGTCACTACGCTACGGTTTTCTATGAGAGTTTTAGATACAGGTCTGATTTTTTGTACCACCTGGACATTTACACCTACAATTAACTGACCTTGACCGCTCAAATTTAGCACATTACTAGTGTAAAATAGAAGAAAAATTAGGTGTCCGATTTAATGTCACTTCCACTGTATATGTTTCCATTATAATTCAACGACAAAACGCATGTTCGTATTTCGATTTCGAGTCTGATAAACGACTGCACTGATGTAGCCTTAAAAAACTCATTCACTCAAACATCAATTGAGCTTTTTTTCTACTTCTACACCAAAAGAACCTCCAAATGGAAGTGTAAATAACAAACTTCCGATTCGCCCTGAAACCTTTCTTAAGTTCAACTTTATGTATAACTAATGTGCCAGCAGCTGCACTCGGAGAAGCGCACCGACAAGCGCCATCGCAACACCGCAACAAAAAAGGTCAGTGTTCCGGCCACTGCCAACCGATCGTTTCACGCTTGGGACTCGCGGGGCTATAGTCAGTGAGTGAGTGTGTGCCCGCGCGCGCGCTCCCGCGAGAGTGTTGCTCGAGACACACGCGTGGTAAGAAACAGCATAAATGCTAGACTGACCTTCGGCTTAAAGATTGGAGTTGGTGAGAGGGAGAAAGGGGGTGGGAAAAGTGCCTCGTAGGAATGATTATTTTTTTATGAGTATAGAACTCATACTACCCGTTATCGTTATCACGTTGATATGATAACACAGCTGTCCGAGGCCCCGAGTCGAGCCTTGTCCGCGCACAGTTGGTAGTGAGTGCGCGTAGCTGATTGATTGGATTTCTACGTTTGGGAGAGCTCAGCCTTAATGTGTGCATTGTTGCATTGTTGTGCTTAGTACTGATTGCGTTTCTAAGCACCTAAAAGTATGGCTCGAAGAACGCCCAAACACTTTCAGGTGGGATGGTGGTTGCTTCGGTTGTGGCTAATGATCGGTCTAATGATGCCGGTAATTGTGTACGCGTCCGATGAGCCGCTGCAAACGGCAAAAGTGTGTCAGTATATGCAGTGCACTGTTAGTGAGAACGATGGCGCGCAAGTGCGGCTACGGTTTAATCACACCATGTGGAAACAATACAGCGGCTCGTTAAATCAAGAGTTCGACTTTACCAGCTGGAGCTGGTCCGAGCTTGATAGTGTGGCGAAAGCGAACCCCACGCTGGAGGTCACTTTCAATGGCTTGGAAGTGCCGCACGTCGATATGTGAGTGATCCATCACACTTGGATTTAGCTAAGACACAGCGTAATTGACAATCAAAATTCATTTGCAACGATTTATGTTCAGTCTGCAGGGACATGACGGCGTGGTCAGCTTGAATCTGGACGAAAATCAAATAACCGTGGTGGAGGCAGAAGCGTTTGTCAATTTCAAAATGTTGACCGTGCTGTCATTACGCAGAAACATGATAACAGCGGTGAATGGTATGTGATACGCGATAAATCAACCCCCTGTGCGTTTCCTTCTCGTTAATTGTGATTGCGCCAGGGTTTTGCAAAGCGTGATAAGTAGAGGAGTCTTATCACACCAACAGTGTAAAAAAAAAGTAAACACTTCTGCTCTCTTCTCCTGTTAGAGTTATTTTATCTGCCCAACAAACTCCAACGGCTGGATTTATCGAACAACTGGATCAGCGAAATCAATGGCTTCAAATCATTCACCTGGGGTGAGCTAAGGCATCTCAACCTCTCGCACAATCGCATCGAGTCGCTGCGCACCGAGCTGTCCAAGCTGGATGCACTGGACACACTGGACTTGTCTCACAACTCCATCAAGAAAGCCGACAACAAACCTATCATACTGTCCCGATCACTGCGCAGGTTACTTCTCGATCACAACAAGTTCACCGCGTGGCCGTTCGATTCGCTACCGGATACGTTGATTGAGCTTTCCCTAAGCTTTAACGAGCTCGAAACGACTAAAGAGGGCCACTATGTACGACATCTGGATCTATCGAGCAATCGATTGGCGAGTTTTTGTGGACACTGTTACCCAGCGCTCGAGGAGTTAGACTTGTCGGGCAACTATTTCGACACCATACCTAAGCTGAGCAATGCAACAGGCAACAGCATCCGGAAGGTTTCCTTCAACCGAATGCCACACTTACAGTCCATGGAGAAGACTGCTTTCGAAGGAGCGGGTATGTGAAGGCACCTGAAGGTTCTTTTAAAACATACTTTAATCCCTGAATCTTGTTTATCTTCTTTGCAGCAAATCTGCAGGAGATTGAGATTTCCTTTTGTCCTCGACTTTCCTACATTGAGCCACACGCGTTCACTGATCTTAAGCAATTGAAAAGGGTAAGAGAACCATCACTCCACACCGATCGTGGATTGCTCACCTAAAGCGCCTCTTTTTGTAGCTTGATCTCAGTTACAACGCACTACAGCAGGTGCCGGAAGATATGGTCCACTGGAAGCAGATCACCCAAGGTGTCGATCTGCAGGGTAATCCGTTCAACTGCAACTGCTCGATGCAGTGGTTCGTGAGCAAAGTCATCCCGGCGATGCATGCCAATCGCGAGCTACACAAACTGTTCACCAAGCTGCGCTGCGCTGAGCCGCCCATGTACAAAGACTATCTGCTGGTTTATCTAACCGTGCACGACAATTTGCTGTGCCGCAAGTATCGCGAAATGGATCTGCCCGGCATGGAGCAGGTGGTACAGTTGATGCGAGATCATCGACAGATGCAGATGGTGAGGGCACAGAAAATTATACTGGCCTGCCTGATTGTCGGTATCATTGCGATGAGTCTCTACTTGGCGTACCTTAAGCTCAATCGGCCTCGGTACCGGGTAAGACCGATCTACTACCAGTGAGTGTTCAAAGATTATAGCGTTTAACTGCAAGGGCGCAAGCATGACAAATCTTAACTTTCGTTAGCTTTAAGTCGTAAACAATACAATCTTACCGAAACTAATACACGAAGCACACGTGATATAAGAATAGCCCCTTTTTTCGTTTGTAATATGTTTCGTCTTTTATTTGACATTCAACATTCGGGTTTTCCAATATATAGTCTGTCTGTTGCTACCATCTCTACACTCCGCACCTTGCGCGCAGGAAGTACACTCACACACACACACACGCACTTACACAACGTTCTCCGGTACTGCTGCTCGGAACTAATCTTTGTCCTTTTCTATGCTCACATCTGACCACTGCTAAAACGTTAAGAAGCATTCTTGATTCCCTTTTTCTTCCAACTCGTATTCGATTATAGATTAATGATACCTCCCGCAGGGAGCCGCTAATGATACGCGCTTTTGCAAAACAAAGAAAGAAGCAGCACAACGCGCACAACAAAGTTATAAAGTTATTCCAAATGTTCTGTCTTTTCTTGTGTTAAGTTTTCCGGTTTTTCCCGGCAACAGCATAAAATTTGGAGGGTGGGGAAGGTATTGTTTAAATATAATTGTTAATTTTAGCCTTACTGAGAGCTTTGCTATATGCTGCTAACGTATCTATCATTCGATAATGGTCGTTTTAGCAATGGGGTTTGGATATATTTCTTTCTGCATTTTATGGTGCCAAACGTTACGATAATTTAAATGCTTTTTGCTTTTCATTTTTTTGTAATCGGTTTTAATATATAGTTCCCACGTCACGTGATCGGTACCACACTTCTCTTCGAACGCCTGGATTGATTCTATTCGATTGATCGGTTAGATGCTGTCGTGTTCAATGATATATTTATATAGTGTTGTATGATTGTATTTCCAAGGAAGAAACTTGTTCGCAAAGTGAGCCATCGATGTTGGTAGGTTTAAACCACAGTCGAAACGAGTATGAAGTACCCACGGCAATTAATTGGTGTACAGCATGGGGATTAAATGTTTGTAGCTTCATCGGTCGTCTCAAATGCGACTTTCGCTACTCATTTCTTGTTCTATAGCCAGAGTATAGTTTTTATAACGGTTTCCTAACTAAAAAAAGAGTTCTATCATTTTCTCTGTTTGCTCTGATATTGCCTTAGTAAATGTAAAAGTCCTGTATAAGAAACTGTGACGCATTCTCTTATTTCTACCCCGGGTCGTTGGTCGTTAACACGTGGGCGGGTGTGCGCTACGGTGCTGTCGATAAAACGCATCAATTGCTTTCGTCGTTTGGTATTTGATACAGTTTGATACAGCGTGATGCATGTGTCTGTGTGTTTAAAGAGAGGGCGCGACCCAACGGTGTGTTCCAAACGGTGTTCCAAAACACTTAACCAAAACCCCTATATTTCTGTTCCCCTCGAGTAAACCTATCTTTGAGCAGTGTGTGTGTTGTTGTTGTGATGCAATTGTAGTAAATTGCGAACGTTGTGATGGAAAATTTGCGAGAAACCTCTCCATATCTGTGTTGTGTTTTTTACAACATTTTGACTAAATATCTTAAAACGTATCATCACCTGCGTGCCTCATGGCTAGGTGAGCGTTTTGTTGCTGTTATTGTTGAATATTTGGTTTATCTATCAACAGTACACGATCGAGCTGTTACTAATGTGTGTTTTTTTCTTCTAGTACGGTAGAGAGTACGTAAGTGGCGCTAAAATATCGCATTAAGCAGTAATATAATCCTCACTCGCTACAGAACAATGTATATGTTTCTCTTTTAGGTTAAAACAAATTTAAAACTGCAATCCTGACTCATTCTCCATCCTTTCACTCTCTCTCTCTCCACTCTTTCTCTCTATCTCTCTATCTGTCACTATTTATATGTCTATGACTTTATCCTAACCAGGGCAGGATGGTTAAGATGATACTCCATCCCGCATTCCCCCGCAGTAGTTCCTGCCACACATTTGGTGTATGCTATCAATTGTTTGTTTGTTTGTTAATCTACACTACGGTCTCTGTTCTGGCAACGAATACATTTTTTAAAATGCTTCACACTATAATTAACGCATTGATGCGGCGTAAACTATTTCCCTCCCCAAACGCGTTCCGCTTTCTTTTTCTATACTCATCTTTATTCCCACTTTACACACAGCATAGCCAGCAATACAGTTTAAATGTTTCCTTCCCTTCTACCTGACTTGTTTTCGTTCAATCTTCTCGTTTGTCTAGTTTGTTGCATTCGTTTTGTGCATAGGTTTAAGAATTAAATTAGATTTACATTCTGTGCCATGTGTCTTTTTGTTCCTCTACAATGTTTCTCCCTCTATGCGCTGTTTCGCATGCTTCTCACACAACAAATTTGCCATCGATTTATCGAACTCTTGCTACACTTTGAAATCGTTATACGATTATATTTTCCTTTTTACTAAACCGCTTCTACCGCTAATAACCACACGGTAAATCTATAAAATTATTCAATACAACTCGGGGCAAAGGATTACACAGAAACTACACATTTAAATATCAAACAAAAAAACACCGTTTGCTCTATTCACTGAAACCTCCAGGCGCTACATGTTAACATGTAGAGCACGTGAAATGTTTGCAATGTTTGCTTTCATGACACTATATATAATACAAAAACGAGTGGAACATAAACGGGCAACATAAAACAACAACTGGTTGCGGGATTCGTTATTGCATACACACTTATCAAGGCAAAACGAAGAAGAAGCTGAAAAACAAAACAATATTGGCTCTAGAGTTTGCTGTATGATAACTGATTATACGTTTAATATGGCCTAAGCTTTTACGACGCTTCCGGGATTAATTAATCCTTCGCTTATGTCCTTTTTGTTGTCTACCTCATGGAATGAAGACTTTCCTTTTGCTGCTAAAAAAAGCGTATATTAATGATAGTTTCTTTGTCTGAAATGTTTATTGCGGGCTTTTGTTTTTTATGTTGCTTTGCGAAAACTAAACCACCGGCGTTGAGCTTATGATCCAGAACTGCCAGATGATGCAACGCTCTCTCCTAACGCATTCGCCGCTGCTGATCTCAATCGAACGTCGTCCAGTTGTTGAACGAAGCTTTCGTCGGTCCGTTGTTCACGATCTTGCTGCCACCATTGCAGCCCATCTGTCGCCCGTTGGGAAGAACCTGCGCATTAACGGAAGCATTGATCGTACTCGGTTGATTCTCTCCCTTGCCAGTGCTACCGTTCACGTGCAGCAGTGCGGGCGCTTGCTGTTTTGTGCTACCCCCGTCCAACAGTGAAAACTTGTCTAGACCATAGTTTCGCAGCAGTTCGAAATCGTCCGAAACATTGCTTTCTCGGGCACCGGCACCAGCACCAGCACCAGAGGATGACGCTGCGTTGCTAGTGGGCCGCTGTGATTGTCCATCGCCTGCTCCTGCCGCCATCGTCCCTAGTAGTGTCCGGTGGAATTGTTGTTGTTGTTGTGATGGTGGTGGATGGTGGGCGGAGTGCGGTGTAGTGGCGACGTTTTGTTGGTAAAGCGGTGTAAAGTAAGGATAGATGGGATTATTAACGCTCAGGCCGGTCGAGGGAAAGGATGCGGTCGGCATCGTTACGCCGGACGCCGCGACGACATTTGCCAAGCCGGACGCATAGCTGGAGGGTGGTGTTAGTGCTGCTGAGGTGGAGGGTTGAGCATGCGCGTTGCCGGCAGCGGCAGCGGCACCACCGATCGGTCTGGCCCGTTCATTGAGCGGATCGAAGTCCTCCAGCTCGAAACTCGAGTTGGTGGTGTCGAGCGTGATTAGATCAAGGGATTCATCGTTCACCGCCGGCGGGGTTGTGCTGCTGCCCGTCCCGGACGTGGACGCGGGAAAGTCCGGCATGTCACCGTTTTGAGACTGCGAAATATAGGGCGGTAGGAGCGTGAGAACACGGAGCGGTGTAGCAGTACGCGGGTGTGTGAAGGGGGGAAGGTGAATGTGGGTGTTTTGGGGGTGCACAGGGTAACAACCGGTTTCCCTAATGGATGGATAATTTAATGGGGGGAGGAAATCGACCAATCGACCGAAACCACTGAAGCGATTGATTCGGCAGATTTTGCTCAATAAAACGATCTACTAAAACCAAAAGCACGGACACCACGGAGCAAACTTGGCTTATACAAAGATTACGAATAAAAGTACAAACAGTACGAGTCATCGAAGAAGTTAAATATACGTTACACGACTCAAGATACTTAGCAACTGCCGCACAAATCCAAATCCACAATACTCAAGTAAAAAGCATTGAAACGTAAAACTCGTGCCATAAAAGTCAAAGCAAATCAAAGCGCATCGGCGCAGTTAAAAATTATAAATAACAAACAAACAAAAACGCAAAGCTCGCATGAGAAAATCAGATAAAAACCATTACACTAACAACTAGCAATATAAGTCTACCAGGCAGTAAAACATATTCGTTTAGTAACAGTCAAACAGTTAATTAAATCCAAAAAAAAAACTTAAATGAATGACTACCGTTTAAGATTATAAAATATAATAAAATAGAAAGACGATAACGAACCAACTATAAACGGTAACCCTATTTAGTCCAGAAACTATTTCTATTCACCGACTAGACTAAATGAAAGACTCAGAAAAAGCGTTTGTATACGTTTTTGATGACAGTATGACCAAACATCGAAGCAGTGAGAAGATATCATTTCCAAGCGATAGAGAACAGATAAAGTAATACACCGAGAGAGAAAGAGAGAGAGAGAGAGAGAGAGAGAGAGAGAGAGAGAGAGAGAGAGAAAAAAGAGCTCAGATGATGCCCCACCGACAGATGATTTTGGACAGATGATCGTGTATGCATGGTACTAATAATATTTTCTTCCCCAAAAAGGCTCCCCAGGATATGTGTGTGCGAATGACGACATGTGAACGAAATGACAAGAACGATGATCATGAGACGTGAGTTGATTTGATGTGAAAGCATGAAAGCAAAACACACAAAACTGTGCCACACATAACAGCGATCGTGATGATCTCGACAGAATCTCGATGGTATGAGAACACAATGGGAAAAAACACATAACACACATAACACAAACCCCCATTTGCCCATCAGCATTACCAGCACGAGATCAGAGTCTCGCCTACCCTTGAAAAAACAAAAAAACATAACTCCTTGCACAACAATGTCACAGGCAGAGGAAGTTAACAAGTCAAAAAAAGATCAAGCCCACGTAACACTAACACTCATCACAAGAAAGGGACACAAAGAAGAGTAAAAACGGTTAAAAAGATAGAAACAGGTCTTACGATAGTATTCATATGATTGATTAAAGTTGGTGGAAAAAGTGGTGGGTTAGCTGGGCGGCAGCAACAGTCTCTGCAACTCCCGGTTTGTCGTTTGTTGAAAAGGTGTTTTGCTTGGTTGGGGGCTGGAGAGACGCGTGATTCGCTGTGTATGTGTGTGTATTTCACAGGACGTCAGAGTGACAACAAGAAGGATCGATCATCATCGTTCGTCATTCGCTCGCAGGAAAGGTTCGAGTTGCTCTGTCGCTTGCATACACCGCTTGAGGACGACGCGGGACCTTAAACATCCTGTTTTGCCACCGCTTGCATGCTTAGTTTACGTTCGATCTTAACCCGCATCTACAGGAGTATCCACACGGAGTCAAACAGTTTAGAGGAAGAAGGCAAAATCAGCGCAGGATCGTATCCAAGCATTATTGTATGCATATATACGGGGAAGGGATGCGTACGAGTTTGGTGGTGTGTAGAGCACGAATGAAGCAATATCGAGCAATACGCACACAGCATATCATAATAATTAGAGAGCGCAGAAGAAACAGAGGGAAAGAAGAAGGACAATGGATAAGATAAGAATTAATTTCCAATATTAAGCGTCTCTGGAATAAATACCAACTGTTGGAAATAAAAGAGACTTGAAGAAAGAACGGGAATGTGTCCAAGAGTGTACTACACAATGCTATGGGTTGGTGGAAAGCGATCACTAGAAGATCTTGAACGCTCAACTCAAGGGAAGGGAGGGTAAGGTAAAGAGTTGCATCACGCAATAGAGCAGCAGAAAGCAGTGGAAGGTGTGGTAAAGGGCAAGTTTCATTACCTCTTTGCGGAAGGTGGGCTTCGGAGCAAGCGGTGGCCGTTGCGGTGGCTGCGGCGCTTGCGCTTTCGGTGGATGTGGCAAGGTATAGGCATGCTGCAGGGGTGGCGTTTTGCCGGCCACTGATGGCGGTACGGTCTGTTGCTGTTGCTGCTGTTGCGCTTGGGGCAGCAGTGGCGGTAGGATGTGGTTGCTATGCAACGTGCTATTGGCCGTGGGAGAGGGGTCCGGCTTGCGAACCGCTGGCTGACCGAACGTCATGGACATGCTGGTGGTCGTAGTGGTGGTAGTCGCAGTACCGCCCGTCGCCCCATGCCCACCGACTGTCGCCGTAGTTGTGGTCAGTGTAATCAGCTGCTCCTCCTCGCCGTCGTCGAGCTGGAGGATATCGTTGCGCCGGGCGGAGGAATCCACCGGCGCCTTCAGGGGCGGTGGAGGCGGAGGAGAAGGTAAGGGAGGTGACTGGTCGATGATCGAGGGGGAAGAGATGGGAGCGTCCGCCAGGGGCTTTGGCTTTGGTGCGGGAGGTATGAAGTTGTTGTAGGTACGGTAGGGCGACGAGTTCGACGAGGAAGACGACGGAGGTGACATTGGCGGGGGAGAGATCTGAATGGCGGCCAGGGCGTCGGCCGCCGACTGGAAGCGCCTGGGCGGTATCGGCGGACACGGTGCGTCCGGCGACAGGTCGAAGTTGGCCTGCTCGTCGTCGTGGTAGTCGCCGCTGCCATTGTTGTTGCAGCAGGCGGGCCGCGCCGGTGATCCGCCCGGATCCTCCAGGTCTAGGCCCACCAGCAGCGGCTGCGCACCGACTGCCACCGACTCCTGTATGCGAGGTAGCGCGTTGCTGCTTCCGCCCGGCGGACTGACCGGTGCGCCCGCCCGGGACGATGGCCGGCTGCCGTTGCTGCCGCCATCCGCACTGTTCGTCGGCTTGAGCTGCAAGGGGGAGGCACAAATGGATTGCATATCGTCGACATGGACAGTGGCGGGGAGAAAGGACCAAAATAAGAAGAAAGAGAAAGGGAGAGAGAGAGAGACATAACAACATAACACAAACGCACATACACGGGAAAAAGTGGGAAAACAGACCCACACAAAGATAATATGTGTGTATGGTTGTATGTATGGTTGTATGTGTGTGCGTGGATGTATGTGTGTATGTCGCAAGTGTAAGTAACACGGATGAATGGATGCGTGCAGGAGTTGACCCGGAGGAAGAACAAGATAGATTGGATTGAGTGATGCGCAATTGCTCTATTCACAGCTAAGATGGTAGATAATGGAATGATGAAGGCTGCTTACACAGTAAAATAGGGCCCCATTGGTTAACATAGAACAGAGCGTTGTTGTATGAGCCACTAAACTGTTTCCCCAAAACCGAAATGAGAACGGTACGCCCGTTTGAAACCCGCAGTAGAATAGAAAAGGTAGAATAAATTTGCTCAAAAAAAAAACGAATAAAAGGGACATATTCACCGGCCGAATAACAGTTTGAATTTAGATAACCAATTCACCGCAACAGAGACTCGCCGACATAAACAAAGATTTAACGGAAATTAAATTTAGACCAAATTGTATCAATCGAACAAACAAACTACTGCACTCGTTATAATACTACTTGCACACACACACAAACGCACGGACAGTGCACGGATGCGGAAAAAACGATGATCGGTTCCGGTTTGTTAGTGTTCAAATGGTGTACCAATATCACACACATCGTATCGTATTACACGCTGGTCACAAACGCACCAAAATGCTCGCACACAAACGCTGCAATGCGCAAAAAAACTCATTATTGTGCTGATATTGCACACAAGCATGCAAAGATATCGTTTGGTTTAGCTTCGTTATCGGCGGTTTTAGTTCGAAAGTAGTGCAGCAAAAAAAATGCAATAAAACAAAACAAAACTCGTGGGCCAAGGTTGAAATTAAAAAATAAACATAAAATATGAAAACTAAATGAACGACGTTACGGAGTCATACAAATGAGCTCCACACATGGGCGCAACTAATAAAGGTAACCTCTCTAACAGTGACCGTAGAAAAAAAATTCTAATAAATAATAAATCCGTCCAATTCATTCCTTGCAGCGCTCTGTCTCCTCCAGCAGACATTCTAAATGTCTGCAAAACGCAAAACTGGAATGCGGCGGGGTAGTAGTTACTGACATGCTGCTGCTGCTGCTCATATACTAAAAACAAAAGGAAAAGGGATCGCATGCCTACTTACATTCCGATTGACGGCGGGCGATTTGAACAGTGTCAGATGGTGCTGCATCTCCTGCCACAGGTTCATCTCGGACGATGAGTTCGAGCTGGTCGGACTTAGTGTCGGGCTGCGGATGTCGCTCGCGCTGCTGCTGGTCATGTGGTTGTTGTTGCTGTTGCTATTCGCATAGCTGTGATTGTTGTTCATGTGGCTGGTGCTGCCAGCAGCACTGCTACCACTGCGGGTCATCGCGGCCGACGCACTGTGATATCCAGCACTGCTACTGTTGCCCGCGCTGCCGACACCGCCATTGCTCTGCGGAAGCGACTGGTGCAGATGATGATGGTGATGATTGCTGCCCAGCAGGATATGTGGTGAGTTGTGCAGTGAGGTGGACGACGGTGTCAGCATATGGTGCGGGTTGTGCGTGTGGTACACGTCGTCGGGCAGAGCGATCGTCTGCGGCCGCTTGTTAAAGACGGGCGAGTTCGGTGCGGACTGATGGTGGCCACCGACGTCGTACTGGTGATGCAGGTGCAAGCTGCTGTTGCTGTCGAGCTTCGTCTTCGGTGGTGTCGTTTCGCGAAATTTCGACCGCAAGCCTTTGTATGCGGTTTTGACGCCTTTGCCACCTTCCTTGACCTAAAAGATAAACCAAACAATTAGTAATGCAATAAAACACCACAATAGTTTAACATCGGAGAGGCAATTGCCCATAATGCATATATTTAAACAAAGCATAAACAGCATGCCATGTAGAACGAGAGTTTAAACAAAACCCACTCACCGATTTGACCGCCGAACGTACAGCTGGATTAGTCTAGTGAAGCAACAGCATAGCGCGGCAGCAGAGGTAACAGCAATATGGCAGCGACAAAGCCCCGCGGGAGCAGCGACGAAATACACATCACCCGCACACGTACAGCCAGGTCAAAAATCATCCCCCAAAGCGGCAGGACACACACGCAGTGAGAAACACACACCCGGAAGGGGAGAGAGGGACCGGAATCGGAACCATGAACAAGGAATAAACATTTCAGTATCCACGTGTTGATAGTCGCAACCGAACGGGTATGGGAGAGCACATGCACCATGATGTTTCGTGTGTTTCGTGTATGTCGATGGAGTGGAGCGTTACACCCAAGCACAACACCGGGGTCCAGAGCGCGAGAATGATGGTTTCGGGTTTTATAAAGGTAGAAGGTAGTGTATGAGCCAGATCCGTTAAAGAGATGCGATGTGATGCGGAGAAAAGACATGTAAAAGATGCAGAATGGTGAGATTCGCGATCGATTGATGCATTGGCGCAAGGAAAAAAAATGTAATCGAGGAAGAATTAACAAATGAAGGATGATCAAGAATGAAAACAATTCGAACGAAGAAAAGACAAAAGAATACAGAGACAAGCAAATCGGTCGCATAGCATTGAAACAAACTCATCATTTACGAATTGATCGCAAGCAATTCTTTATTGTAACATCTTTGAAGATGATTGGGTAGCTTTAGAATACTTTATCATATATTACTAGCTGTTGGATGTCGACAGAAGATAAACCAAAGTAAGGGTTGGGGCAATCACACAATCGGATTAATTTAGTATACTTGTTTTGTGCGTTATTAAACTACAATAAAATTACGTCACACGTATGCATACGCTATAATCACTCATCGGAATGTTAACCGCGACTACTAATGAAATCACAACACTTTATCGCTTTTCCATTTGGATGGTTCTTTGAGATATGTTTAGGATCACTATACTTAAGCTATCGTGAAGCACTATTGCCGTTCAATATAATAAACAAAATGCGATAAAGATTAAAGAGGTGAAACAGAATACGAAAGGACAGGCAACGTGCCAAACCGAACGAAAACCACAAACAAGGACAGTGCGCTTAATAAAATAGGAAGGGAATGGTGGTGGTGGTGGGTGGCAAACAGTAATGGAAATTGTGGTCACTACCGAACAACTAACGACACTACCTTGTCCTTGAAGTTTTTCAGCAGATCCTTGTACTGTTTCGTCTTGCGGCCTGACTTTTCCGCGTACCGGAAGTACTCTACCTCGAACTCGTCCGAAAATCCCTGCCCAGTGTTCAGCATATCCAAGCGTTCTTCGATAAACTGTGCAGAAGGAATGGTGACGAAAAAGGCCGAAGAATTATTACAAATGTTAGCAAGCAAGGTTGTTGAGATCGCTCGTGTACGAACCTGTTGAAAAATCTGCAAATCCAACATCTTATCCAAAAATGGCCGTAGATGCGACGGTCGCGACTCGATGAAAGTCTCCGGATCGAAGGTAATTTTATCATTAAACTTTACAGCGTCCCGATACCCACCAATTAATTGCACTAGAATACCTGCAAACAAAACAAACAAGCATTAATATCAAAAGTTCAAAAGTTTTAACAAAATAAATCACAAACAAAAACACAAAATAACTTACCTAGAAATATCTTTGAAACCCGATCGCCCCGATGATCGGCTTGATTGGACAGTTGCTTCTTCAGCGAGCTGACCAATTCCTGGGGCATACTTTTCACATCGTCGAACGGTGTTTCCAGCGTTCGTTTATCACAGTTCAGTATGACGACGTCACCGATTTCCTCCCTTCGCAGCGTGTCGTACACCGCCTCCGGTACGCCGATCAGGAACGGCATCGGCGCGGCCAGTATGTCCTTCATCTGCATCGGCAGCACCGGAATGAATATGTGCTGCCAGACCATCGGATAGAGGAAAGCGTTCGCCGCCTGCACGCACGACGACAGGATGTCGAGCCGGCGCGAAACGAAGATGATGCGCCGCTCTGCCAGCATGGCGGCAAATATTCCTATCATAAATTTTGGTTCCACAAAGTTGTAGTATTGGTTGAGATTGTGCTGTAAGGATGGAGAGAAAGAGAAAACAACCTAGTTAGTTGTGCCTACTAGAGGTGCCAGGTCGAGCCATCACCCAGCTACTTACGTTCTCCGGAATACTGGGAAGCTGAAACTGCTGAGGTCTTTGGAACAGGAACGTTTGGGAGGCGCGATCGTAGTGCAGCTTCAGGCAGGCGCCCGGCTCCGGTACGCCCTTGTTGTACGATTCGGCGAGGAACGAGGCAAACTCGTTCGGGCGGTTCTTCCGGATGTCGGCCAGCACGTTCAGGAAGCGCATGAACGTATCGTGCCACGGCAGGTACGTGATGATCACCATCGCCGTGGGTGATTTTGGATCGTGCCGGCAGAACCCAAACCGCCATTTCGAGTCGATGTTGGTCAGTACGAACGAGTGCACTTGAATGGTTCGACTGTTAAGTAGAGAGGAAAACAGAGCAACCAATAATTAAATCGGGGTTAATATGAAGCAAAGTATTACAACAGTCCCGGTGTTCTAGTTTGAATGGTACGTTTAGGTGTTTTTTTTCTTTTCCATCTTATATTATTGATATTTATCTATTGATATTTTATCCGTTTTTAGACATGTGTCAATGTCTGATCGTATTCTTCAACGGTATTAACTGTCCTTAATTCAATCAGAAACAAATTCGATAGTATATTGTGGTGATGGGTTTCATAAATCTTTCGTTGAGATTCATTCATATGAATCTTCAGCAATGAGTGATTCGAATCTGGAATCCAATCTCTAAAGATTCATCCAAATCTCCATAGAAATCTGTAGATTCATGAATTTCCAAGGACTCATGAATATCGAAAGATTCATTTATGTATAATTATACTTAAGATACATACATCTCCAGGGATTCATAAACCTTTAGAGGTGTATGAATTTAAATGTATTGAATTTGCACGATCCCATTATGCATTGGTAAACTCGCACGACTTAACAACATGCACGTCGTGGGTTCAAGCCTCGCATGGACCGTCTTCCCGTAGCAAAAAAAAAACTATCCGGCTGAGTGGTACTTGACAAGCAGTCTCGAAAGCCTGTATATGCAGGCATGACTACGTAGGTTTTTATACCAATAAGAAGAATAATAAACCGTTTTCGAACCCAAATAAACAATATAAAGCTGTTTTTGAACATTGTTCAACTATAAGTAAACATTTGACGTCTAACTGAAATACTGATGCCTTTTTGAACATTGTTGAATCCCAACTAAACATTTGCTTTCCTCAATATTAACGTTTCTTTACGTTGCCTGGGGCATTTTACATCGCTTCTGCTATGATGATTTTGTAGCAATTATTATTTTTTTATTTGATTTTTGAATTATTTTATTTGATTTTGTACTAATTTAATAGTCAATTATTAGTTTTGATGGTATCGGGTAAATCATTGAAAAATAAATTCAAACTATTTTTCCAAATAAAGTCACAATTAAAAGTCTAAACTACATATAGAAAACGGATAAAGTTAGGGGTATCGCTTGTTTAGTTCCGATTGAACGAAGTTTAGAATAGCATCAGTATTTCAATTAGACGTCAAACGTTTACTTATAGTTGAACAATGTTCAAAAGCAGCTTAACATTGTTTATTTAGGCTCGAAACGGTGTAAAAAACTCAAGCTCTGAAGCTGAATCTTTGAAGATCCATGAATCCCTAGATATTCATGAATCCCTAGAGATTCGTGAATCTTTCGAGATCTATCAATGTTTCGAAACTCATAAATCATTGAGATTCATGAAGGTCATCATCTTTCCAATCGAGATTCAGATTCATTTAATCATTTCAAAGATTCATTCAAATTTATGAATCTGAATCAGATTCAACACCAACACTAGTATATTGACCTTCAGAACAGCTAATTATTACCCAGCCAATCCGACCTCGTAAAAGTGTTATCGGCCGCCGTAAATACTTATTCAAGCGAAGTAAACCCTCAATTGTGCATTTTCAGCCCTATTCGGGCCTTGTGAAGTATGAATCATTGTAAAAAGTAAAAGCGGCCTACACTGGATTCATCTTGTTTTCTAGTTTAACTCTAGGTAAACGCTGTATGTTTTTCAAAACAAGAACAATTTGTTTATCAACTAATGTTTCTTTGCAATAGGTTAAAGTAAGTTGACATTTTTTTAAAGGAGGATTTTTTGAAACGGTCTCTTGCATTATCACAACCCAACAAATAGTCATTTTGTGCTCATGTTATCGCAGAATTCCTTATCCCTTTTCGCATGCACATGCGCTAAGGTAATCTAAATGACAAATTATCGTAACGAGGAAACCTTCTTCTTCAATAGAATTTAACTCTTTCTCTGCTGCCACTTGCTGCCCATAATTGATTGAGACTGTTGCTGATGTCGCTGGCTAAACGACCTTTCAGCGGAATGAAACTTCAAATAAGATAAGAAGGCCAAACCCATGTGTCACACGATAACTCGACGTGTGTCGTCGTTGCAGCTTACGTACATTGTGTCGGCCCCTTTACAAGTCAAACAATCCCTCCCCAACTCCCTGTAGGAGAATAATAGTGCAATGACTCACGCGAACCACCGTCAGGGGTAGCTTTTTTTCGCAAACTTAATTTCTTTCTCGACCCTGTGCCCACACCTGAAACAGCTAATTATTTAACGCATGACGCTACACTAATTTAAACATTTCATTTGGAGCATAGTTTTGCGTGTTTTTTTTTGTTTGTGCGTGTGTGTATGTGTAATAAAAATAAATCATCACCGGAACATGCCTCCGGAGGCGCGTCATTTCCTGCTCTGTCGGACGCAAAAAAAAGTTGGGGAAAACCCCGTGCCCGAAGACAGCGAGCAACAGTTTGACTGTACATATACAAAGGGAGGTGGGTGGGCAGAGCTGTATCCTGTGAACAAAATTCATTAATTTGTTCGAGCAGTTGGATGCGCGCTGGCCCTCGTGGCCCGTTCGTGTGGTCGATCGTGAGTGGTTTTGTGGATGGTGGTAGGTTAGCCAGCCACCAAGTGGGGTTTGGTTACGTAAATTACAAACCACTTGTTGCGGTGACCGTGGACCTTCCGCTTCGCTTCGAACGGTGTGTTAAACGATGGTATCCAACTGGGGGTTGGACAGAGAAATAGAGAGGTGCGATCCGCTAGTGTGTTCTTGATGAGTAATTAATTGAATAAATATTACCGACACTAAACTTCTTGCCTGCTCCAAGCGATACGAATCATCAGCCAAGCAGTTGTGGTTGGTTGGACATATTACGACTTAGAATAGAAAGCTTTTCAATAATTTTAAAACAAATTTTCCTTCGATAAACACAGTGGCCAACGGCCTTACCCATACGATCTTCCTAGCCAATTTTGCATTGGAAAATGGGTAGCATTTATGAACTTAAGTTCTGCAGTCCCAGGTATTGGCTATATTTTATACAGCAGTCAAGGCATTGACAAATTAAGCATCGAAAAAGTGTCCCAACATATAAAAGTTTGAAAGACAATGTTATTATTACATATAAAATCGTTCCCATTCTTTTCTACAAAAAAGATAAAAAAAATCTTGTGTGTCGCTTATTTTTGCAGCGAATTTAAACGACAACACGTCGGAAGAATGTTTTTTTATGATAAATACGAATCACGAATAAAATATAGTAAATAATAAAGTTCTCGCCATTTAAGATAAAGACACAAACAATTGATACCTAAATGGTGTTTGGTTATTGATGATTTTACGTATAAAATTAATATTTCAGAACAGGGTTTACCATCAATGTGAATGTAAATAAATAAACCGATCCGTAGGTAAAAACATTACAAAAATCAGAACATTAATTGCTTTATTACAAAAGTTTGAATTAGTCACAACAAAACAGTCCCTAACTGTCCTAAATCTAATATGTTTCTAAAAGTGTATGGCAAAAACGTAAACGATTTTAATTTTATCAAGGTTTACGCTTCTTTTTCAATTAATATTTATTTTAATTACCTGGCAATAAGTTTTAACCCTCTCTGCTTTGGTTAAATAAATTAAATAAATAATTTCAATCGTAGTGAACAACGAAGAGAGATGTCCAACCAAAGTAAAAAAAAAAAACCACAAAAACACAATTCCACTGGCGCATGATGGCGTGAACCTGTGTAGCATGACCAATCTTCTACCGTAGTCGTAAAAAAACGCCCCCCTCGGAGGCCGGTTATTCCACGGCACGGCGTTTGGCGATGAGTCACCACTGTTAAATAAGTGGCCGGTCGTCAGCCTACAACAGGCACAGCAGCACCGCGTTAGTTCCCGGTATCGAGAGCACGTCAGAATCAGCGTGTCCACCCCGAACGGCGAGTTCTCGCTATCGCAAACAGCCAACGGATAGCGTGAACCTCCCCCCTTGAAGGTGAATGGAAGTAGCAGTAAGCTAAGGTCGAAAGCACCATATTTCCGCCACGGTCCGAACCAATTCAGTGCCGATGGTTGCGCGCGCGCGTCTTTGTCTTCCGTCCCGTCCCGTTCGTGACTCAATAAGGCAGCTTGCAAGATAATTCTTTTATCCACGTCCACGAGAGTAAGAGAAGATGAGAATACGGGAGGAGCGAGAGTGGATAGAAAAATTCCAATCCCAAACACAAGCGGGTCGTTGCAACTGGGAGGAAGGGACCGTGGACGTAAAATGCATAACGTAACGATCGTCGGGAACAGTGGCAACAATATGATCGGAACGGATGGACACGAATGCTACTTCCGAGCGGTCCGATGATGATGATGACCGATGAATTCCATCTTCCAAGGCGACAACAAATAATAATAAGCTCGCACTGCTCGTCTCTTTCATGGTGGTGCTGCTGCTTCTTCACCATCGGAAGTGCACCGTAATTGATGCTGGTACTGACATTAATACAGAACCACACATACACACATACACGGTGATGTCCAGCACACCGGAATCGGTGCTCCAATTCATATGAAGCCACAAGCAGCAGCAGCACCAGCAACAAGATCCCGCGCCCTCTGTCGCAACAAAATTGCCGGAGTGTGCCTCATCAAGCGGGTCTTCGGGTCTACCACAGCTTGCTTGCATCGCGTGTCTTGTGATGATGGTAAACACACAACCAGCAGAGCAGCGCCATCGGAATGTGACATTCCTTTCCTCTCGGGTCGTCATCCCGAATGGCGGAAGAAAAGCGGTTCGTCGCGGGGTGTCGTCAAACCTTCACAGAGATCGATTCAACCGATGCGGCGACCGATGTATTATGAAGGGTATCGAGTTGCAGAAGGGCAACGGCGCATGGACCGGAAACTTCTCGCCCGCTCCGTGTTTCGTAATCGATGAACCGGAACGCAAGAGAAGCTCGTCGGCAGCTTGTGGCTAGTGAAGACATTTACGACCATTACATGATAATTTGTGTGGAATAAGCAAACCCAGAGCGCTAGACGCACACCCGCTCCCAGAAGCCAATTACTGGATTGGCTGAACTTCCCAAAAAGCCTTAATGCTTATTTGCCTTTCGTTAGAATCTCGCTCCCTGGTGGCCGACATCCGAAAAGGCTATCCATATATCGTTTTTCCTAATCATCATCAACACACGCCGACTCGGCCATGGCGACCTTCAGCTGGTCGATAAATGCTTAGCTCGCTAATCTTGTTACTGTTAACTCCCCTGCCTCTCAGCGCTCGTTTGGATATGTAATTCGATAATATGTACAAAGCCTCGTGTGCCAGTGCTAGTGTTAACGTCATCAACCCCTCGGGACATCATCGAGAATTGGGCATCTAACGTAGGGCATACCCTAGCCAACTGTTGCGCATGGGACAGTTCGAGCGCAAGCTCTCCCCCTATTTCCCTCGGAATTCGATCACAGCCAGCGGATCATCACAATGAGCCAAGGCAAAGGAAACACCGAACATAAACAAATAACCAACACGACCACACAGCTCTCTCTCTTTCTCTGGTGCCAATCCCTTAAGCATTAGAAGGTATCATCGCCAGTGGCGTTTCGAAACACCACATCAAAACGACACCGATCCCACCACATCCGGATGCACCTTTCGTCATTAACAAGGGAAGTCCACCCACAGTAACGTTACGCATAACGTTAGCATGTGTGTGGTGGCGTAACGTAACGGGGAACGCGCCCGTAAATGCTCGGCCAGTTTGCATAACGTACGTGCCAAATCGAGAGGGACAGTTTTCGAGTGTACTTGGAGGCAAAACTCCGCTGGCCAGTGTCACACCGAGCACGTACGACGACATTTGCGCACCCGCCGAGTACCGTCGTGCTGCTGCGTGCCGTTGCGCGTTCCTAATGATGGAACGCGCGCCTGGACACTCCCGCACGAATTGGTCAACGTGAACTGATAATGAATGCTTGGCGATGTGGTCATCCAGACACGACACACGACGGCTAAGGTAAAGTCGATATGGTGCCAACAAATCGAAAACTGCCTCAATACTTGCAAACCGAGCAAGTGCATTGTAAGCGCGCACACACATGTCGCGTGATATCGGGTGATTTGGTATGTGTGTTTAGTGTGCATGATTTCGCCGCTGGTGGGTCGTTTAATTCACCACCACAACAACGGAAGTGGGGATTGTGTGTAGAGCAATTTGACATTGTTTGCATTCCGATGTCATTGTCGTGTGACAACGAAAAGGTAGAATTTTTATTTTTCATTATTTCATGACCACACGGTTTTATTACGTTTGCAAAGTGATATTATTAAGAGGTAACGAAGTATTATTATGTAAAGGGAGGAGGGTTTAATTTATTCGCCAAGCAAAAGCTATCTTAACCTTCGTTTCTATAACCAAAACTACACCTTTACTTCTAGAACCACCTACCCGGGTTGGTCATACATTTCAAAAGCGAATTAGCAGTTTTATTGTTGAAAAAATATATTAAAATAGCTTGTTTTAAGATTTTATGACATAAATACTTTTTTTATGTTATTACTTTATGATGTATGGCTTTTAGTAACATAAATTTAATGCACAATAAATAGTAAAACTGACATTAATAAACCGCCATGTCCTCCTGATTATCGGCTCAAGGATTTCAAGCTGTATGAATTTAGAAGAATATTTGAAGCTAGACAACATTTGAAATAGAATCTAAGAGTATAAGTATACCCATTTCTATGGATATCATCAGAAAATTAACGACTAAACCGAAGCCAAAATCCGTTATTACCATCATTACCAACCCGTGTTGAGGGTTATAGAGGTAAGAAGTATAAATAGACATAAAAAAGTACATTAAATAAATTTTCAAAATTCTAAATTTGCGTTCACTGTTTAAAAACACGTTTTTCTAGGCATTCTGAAAATCGATTCGGATCGATTTGATTTTCTAGTTAGAAAACTAATATAAAATTAATGGACCAAAGATACACGGGTAAATGGTTATAGAAATGAAGGTTAAATTAAGTTCTGACACACATTATCACTTCTTAAGCAAAATACACACACGGACGCAATGCATGCACTACCGCTAGAGCATTACTGAATAAGAAATGGATGATTTTGCCACCAACACTTCACCAAAATGATGAACACCATTAGACAAAACTAATCGGTTTTGACGCCTCAGAAAAATACGACCATTAACCAGGAACGCTGTTGTGTACTCTACGACCGATTAGAGCGAGTTCACTGTGTTACGAATAGTGCCACTTTCTTCCATCTTCCTGCTTTATCTCGCCATTTAAAGCGGACTTGCGTTCTATATTCCGGGAGGATTAGATTGGAAGAGCCATAACAATGTGATGCTGCACTGGCCAATCAAGAACAGTGTACTGTGTCAAGTGGCTTTGGTACGATGGTTAGCATTCATCTTGACAACTATTATGAATTCGAATGACTTTAAATGTCTCCTAGTTAAGCGCTAACGAAACGATTTTTTCCATCATAAATCTCTCCAACTTCAACGTTTGATAACTAACATTTTATGGACACATAAAGCCCTAAATACTAAAAAAGAAAGATATAAACCATAGATAAATTATTCTTACTTCAATAGGCAAACTTGTTTAACACACTAATTGTCATAATTGATTAGAATTGGTTAAAAGACTAGAAAAACAATACAAGTCAGCACAAAGGATGCATACAAAAGAACAACAAAAGCGAGGGATTACCCATGCTTTGACAATAACAAAGGCTACCAGCTCGCATCAAATCTACTTACGCTGTCTACGCTAGCATAAAGAAAGAGCAAATAGACCACACTAATTGCGTGAAAGTGCACAGTCTTGGGACCGGAATTAACGATTAGCAAACGATGGCGCTAAACCATGTTCGGGTAGTACTCAAACCGCAAAAGCAAAGAACGGAAAGTGTTCGCGTATGCCAGTGGCTGATAAGCAAGTGAGGAGTAAATAAAACTAACAGATTAAACGAGACAGCGTATTGTAAGAACACTGAACTTTGTCAAGAGTCGGTAAACTCAAGGCTCTTGATTTGTTATTACTAAAGCCGTCCACATCGGTAAGCTTGAAAGTCTGTTCAACCTTGTATTAATCATGGTTACTCCTATCCATATTATAATTACATTCAATTAAACAAACATTTCTACGACATTAGTGTACTTGATATGATATGATGAGTTGTTGTTTGACCACGTGTGTATGAGTAGGTTGGTTACATCAACATATAAATAACACACTGCCAACCAATAAACAAAGTGAAATAGTACTAACAACAGGGATCTACAAACATTTACAGAAATGTTTTTTGTTTGAGGACCTCAAGCGACAAGCAAAACAGAACAAATTTTTGTGCTATTTGTTTAAACAAAAATTAACGTCAAATAAACAAGACGTGGACATTACAAAAATACCTACATACCATAAGAAAGCAAACCCAGTGTTTTCAATTTGCATTATAACACAACGATATAGTTCCAAACATTACCTAAGTTTTGGCTAGACGCTAAGGGCAATCAATCAAATTTAGTGGCGAACAGAAACCAAGGGGATTTTCCACAATATTTGCACTGATTAACCCAACCCTGTTTGTCAAGGTCAACGCTCAGTTTGGCAAGCATGTAAGTCGTCTAGCCATCATAAAGGTGTAAACAAGCAAAGTCACAATCAAAACATGCGGGAAAACCCATTCCATTCCATCACACAGGGCACAATGTTAGAGATTCAAATTGGAAATAAATTTTCATAACTAACAAATCCTCCCCCAAACGACCTTTTCCTACAATCGCTTGCGAACACTTCAAAGTGATTGTAATAAAAATAACAAATATATAACCCCCAACAGCTCCATCTAACGATCAAAGGCAAACACCAAAGCGCGACGGAAACAGCACGCGGGCTCACCAATCGTAGTCACCATGTGGAGAGCAACATGATTACTCTTGGTGGCACTGTTTAAAATTCGCTCATTAGGAGGCATTTTTGTCCGATTTCCTTCCGTCCGGTCCGGAATCTACTAACACGCCACACACACACACACTCGATGAGGGCCGGTGGCACACCGTGGTTGGCGCTGCGGCAAGCATAAATAACAATTCACGGTCGAAAAGCGAA
>KB667456.1:1907321-1924572 GCA_000349065.1 Anopheles quadriannulatus
TGCTATGTGTTAAAATATTCAGAAATTGTCCTTCCTGACACTTTAAATCCATTAAAACACATCGGTACCACTACAAATTGCACCACTATTGGTACATTTACCCTAATGCAAAAAAAAAATCCATACTAAATATGTTTAAATTTTATGATTTATGTCTATTTGTTTCATTTCATTAATTTTGTGAATTTATTAAGATTTATGCCGTAAGATGTAAGATGTATCAATAAAATAAATGTACGCTGTATGTTATAAAAATTGTTAATAACCAAATTATATTTGAAAATTACATTATCAACCCTTTTCATCTTAACCGAGCGAATTGTTAAGCCTAATGAATATAGTCATAGTTGTAATACAAAATGAAATAGAATGAACGGAAAAAACAATGAAAATAACTGTAATAATACTATGATTAAAAAAAATAAACACTTTAACTTAACTTATCTAAACTAACCTCTTAAATAGCCATCCCACATAAAATATATCCAAATCATAGCTGCTCCATCGTTCCATATTAGTTTTGAATGAATTTAGCAACGAATGAATAATACAGCACACATCATATCACTATTCCCAAGTTCATGATCATCTCACATCCGCGAAACTGTGGCTCTCTCTCTTTCACTACCTCGCTCACCTACTTTCTCCAGTAGGACACATGACTCACAACAGCAATGGAAAACGAAAAGCACATACACACACGCCATCCGGTCTCTCGCGGGCAAAACCCATCGTGGGTGCTGGCCCACTGGCGATGTTTTTCTTCCGGTTGTCTCGACCGGCATATTTTGATGTCCTGTTTGTTTTGATTCCACCATTCGCTGCATCCTCCGACCGCTGAGGTGGGGAGGTTTTGTCCAAACGCGCGTGCGCTAACATCATGAACCGTAAAACACGAACCGGGTTAGTTCATCCGAAGGTGCGTTCATCTTAAACCCGTACGTACATCTTTTAACGCTTGTCTTGAATACTAGCAGCACCTTCAAACCCTGGTGCCCTCACCACCCCTACTCCTTGGCAGTGAAACCCAGTCGAAGGTATGGTAAGCACACCGACAGGGACATCTCGGGCGTGCTGTCGGTGGTATCTTCGGCAAATGCAGCGGTCAGAATTATTGGCCAGCATCCTGCCAGCCGACAGTGCTTGTCGTAGGTTCGGTCGAATCGGACGCAATCATCGACCCGGCGAAATCGGTGAAATCGTAAAGCTCGGGCGTAAAACTTAGGAGTGTACCATTGGGTGACATTAGTTCGCGATATGTGCCCCAATGTATCAATTGAGATAGTGTGTGAAGGAAAAGCAATAGTTCAATAATTTCAACAAAATCCAGTATTCGGTAATATTTTGTGGATGTTATGTGGATATTGAAGATCGATATACTTGAAAAATGAATGTGTAGAATAAGTTCTACTGAGTGGCTATTTTCTTAAAAGCTTTCCTTGCTGAGAGTGATACTTGTGTAAGTGGTGTAAATATAATGGTGGGATGTAATTTAATTTAAAAAAAAAAAACCTGAAAAACAACCAAGACAGAAAGCGCTATTAGAAGAAAGCTGAAACAGTCTACATTATTTTGATTCAAAGTTGGAAGGATTGAATAAACGATGGATAAAGATGTTACACAATAACAACGACAAAGTACATCACAGTTCCAAGAGCACACCAATCTTCACTAATATTACATTCCACGTAAAAATGTGTTACTTTCCCCAATGAAAACGAGAGTGCAATGCAGAGGAATAGCTCTACCGAATTCCATATCCAACTGATTAAAGCAATGACTCGAAGCTTAAAGCTCGTGTGAACGATCGCTAATGTATGTGGTACGAGTCGCAAAGAAAAAAAAAAAACCAAACGAGGTAAAATTGAAACCGAAACGAAACGTAACCAACCCAACCATCCCTACTTAACCCCTTCTCCCTGCATCCCCATTCCACGCTTACCCCACCCTTCGGCTGGAGCTTTCCGCCCACGGATAAAGACTCATTTCCGGCGAAGGCAAAAAGGAACCGTGTCCGTGGCGGGTTTGGGGAGGTGGCGTACCGGTTGGTGGGCGACGGCAATGGTAAATTTAAAAATTTAAGAACGCACACACCACAAACCGTTCGTTATGGGCATGGACAGGCAGCAAAAGCAGCAGCTTTCTGCTTATGGATCGAAAGCCTCAAGGTACTAACGTGGTGCTTATATGCGCCCTTTTTGCCTGGAACGGGCACATGGGTATCTTACCACGTGTGCGTTTTGTGCGAATTCAATTGTGTGCCGCAGCGTGGTAGGATTTATATACGCCGTATATATTTCAGCCATAGCTGGGCTTCATGCACGTTGTGGTCGCTCGCCCAGCTGCTGTTGTGCTTGGGGGTGTGCAAGCGTTTTCATTTGTTTTCAAATTTCACCCAAGTGGCTCCATATGCCAGCTCTTGGAGTGATTTTGTGGAAAGGGTATTTCCAAAGGGTTCACGAATTAAATAATTCAACCTGCAGTGCTTGGGAAAGCACCCCTTAAAAGTGGATAAAAATAAAACCTTCACCCTGGCAATCAGCCGAACTGGCAATTGGCGAAAATAGGCTTTAAAGCTGAGGTGTTGCGTTTCATTTCGTTCGTGGAAGCCATTGTTGGAGCATTCCAGCGAACACATTTTCCAAAACCTTGGGCAATTTTTCACGGACGACAATTAAGCTCTCATTTGCTGCTACGCTGTATCTGGAATGGCCACCATTTTTATATTCGTTTCTTGACTCAATCACTGGAACAGCTCGGTGGTGGCCCGCCCGAGTACGCAGTTTAGAGAGCACACCGTTTTTCCCGGAAAAACAGCTCTTCTGTGGGCTTAGTTAAAGTTGTGGCAGCCTGGCACAAGGTTGGCCAATCTTTCTTTCGATTTTCCCGTTTCCTTTCCTCACTGTCGCGCCGGCGGAAGACGAAGCGTACAAATCAACCGATGAAGTTATTGAGATTGGGATTAGCTCGGATTTCATGTATTTGTGTAGGAAAGTGTCTGTGATCTGTGAGTGTGCGTGTGAAGGTGTGTGTGGTGCTTGTGTGAGAAAGGTCGTGCATATTGGGGCAATCGTTTGGGGCAAACCCAACTGGCCAGCTTCGTTACGGTCGTGATTTGTTTGATTTCCGTTTACCGGGGTTTTTTTCCACGCTCACCACTGTCCACCATCTGCTGCTTTTACGAGCAATGTGTGTGCGTTTTTTTCATCCTTTTTTTGTGAATGTTTGTGTGTAGTGTGCATGTGTTTTTTGCGGCCCTATCTGTCCCAAATAAAGCAAGGAAGTGCGTTAAGGTGTGTGAGCAAGTGTGCCCAGGCCCCAGCTTAAATCATTCAATGAAGTGAGTGGGAAAGTGAAGTGAAGATAAAAAAAAACACATTAAGATTATAAGGCCAAAAAGGGAGGCGCTTTGTTGGGTGCGCAGCAGAAGAACGAGAATAATGTTTTCTCCAGGGGATACCGAATAGCTGTTTAGAGGGGGGGCTGGTGGACGGTGAACGGCTCCCCACACCCGAAGGACGGTGATATACCTTGATCAGTGAACGGCAGCGAAGAAGATGTTATTCGATTAAATCGAGCGGAAAGTGATTTGATAAAGCCAGTCACGGGAGAGCGGCAACAGCGGAAACGACCAACAAGACCAGCGCTAAAAAAAGAAATCGGGTAGAAAATTTTCACGTACCGAATAAAATCTGTTTCCAGAAGGGAAAGATTTTCCACCAGCTCGGTGTGAGAAGGACATCATCCGCAGACAGTCTAGTCAGGAGAGTGTAGTGCGAGCAGAGCTGCTCTAATTGCCAAACCGGAAGGACTTCATTACTGTCGGCAGAGTTCTTGGCAGCGAGCCTTTCTCGGACTTTCTTCCATCGACGGTAAGTAGAGCCTGTATACCTTTGGCTTTTTTCCTGTTCCTGCGTGCGTTTTTTTTTTTGGTCTGGTTTGGTGAACATTATCTTTGCGCACCCAACGCTTCTAAACGGTGAAACCCATCCGGTCCGTACCGAATGGGTCACTGCTGAATGGCAGGCTGACTAGCTGGCTGGCTGACTGGCACGGCCGCACTACACTAATACATTATCAAAACGGTAAAGCCAGTTGCCGTGAACAGGACGGGATAACTTTTTAAAAGCTTTTCTGTTTTTGGTTTGCAAAAAAAGTGGTTCGGGGAGCGTTTGACGTTTCGGGAGTTTTGCAGCCAAAGTTTGGAAGAATTATTAGCGCATGAAGGTTCTCGCTGGAGGGCTCCAGCGGCTAATGACCAAACGGATTCTAAGTAGCAAACTGTCTACCGACAAGCAGCTGAAGCTTATTTTTGTACGAAGACACACAAAGCCCCTTTTAGGAATCATTACTAGAACCGAACCTTCCCCGAGCGACAGCGCTGAGTGTGGTGTGGAGTCGAATTTAATTAACTAGCGCCACGGTGTGCGGCAGGAAGTTAAGCTTTTGCTGATTATTTATGTTTGCCCCATTATTGGCACTGAAAGTTTGGAGGTGGCGAAAGGGATCAGTCAAAAATTTGAAAGCTATCTAAGTTGATGTGAGTGAAAGAAAAGCTTCTTTGCTAACCTCAAAGTAACCGCTTTGAAGTGAACATCAAGACCCGTCGGCAGGTGAACCCACAAATCTTCACTCGCTTACTGTCACGAGCGTGAATTGGGCTCTTTTCGGGAAGCGCTAGGAAGCGTCCTGCAGGTAACCGGAACTATTGAGCATCTTCTAATAAATTTCTTCCCTTTTTCGGTCGCTGCCCTACCTCATCACCAGTCGGTGTGTAATTTAGCCCGAAACGGTTAGCATTCCAGCCGCCGGTCGATAAAAGCAGCAACCTGCTCTCCTCCCCCACGAAAGGGGGAATTTAATGAAACATAATTAATCATTAGGGAAGCTTTTGCGATGCGTCTAATGGCGGCGGGAGACGGATGATAATGCCGGTAAAACCTTTTATTGTTTGCCAATCATGCCCGACGAAAGATGAGCACCTTTGGTAAGCGACGAAAGCCTTCTGCTTTCACGGTAAAAACACGGTGACAGATGACTAGCTCTCCAGCAAGTCGCTGCACTGCCTTCGAGTGCGTCCTTTTGAAGAGAGCTATCCTGCGATTTTACACGAAATGAAACCATCGCCAGCTTGTGCTTAATTAATTAACCAATCCTCCAAACAAGCGACTGGGGAGACCGGAGTAGTGTGATTGTTTTCAACCCGTGGGGAACATTCGCCCAGATCTTAGACTTTAAAGCGAACAGCCCTTAGGTGGGCCCAGTAGTGCGTGGATCGGCTTTCAATTACCGCAAGCGATTATACTGTGGAAATTAAATTTGCATTGCGAAATGGAAAACGAGAGGTTATTGAATTACAACCAATTAGGGCGTAGAATAATGCAGCCGTGCATAGTCCAACAAGCCGCCATGTCGATGTTTACCGAGCAATTGAGCCAACAGTTATAAATTTGGTCAATCTTTCCACTATGAAACTATAATTCACTAATCTAATGATTTATGTTTTTGGGGGTTTAAAAAAGTTTAATAAAACTAACTACTAAAACCGGCATCTTGATACTATATGCTTCATAATCTCGGCTTGTAAATGAACCGGCCCGCACAAGTGAGGCGTAACCTCGCCTAATGATCCTCATTATAGTCGTAGAACAAATTTTGAAGACTTTTCTACAACTCCAAATCACCTCCCAAAAAGCTCTCTTCACGAACGTTTGCCTTTAAAATACACCTTCCAGGTGTGTGGCGTAGACTAGAGAAAGAAAACGCTCCATAATGAACGTTTCATTTCATTGCCTGGCTAAAAATGTTTGAGCCATTTTTTTTTCATTTTTCACCGGTCGCGCCATTTTTTTGTTTGATCCGTTTTTGATAAAGTTCTTCTACCAGGGTGGTGCGCACAAAAATTCTCCAAAATCTTTTGGGGAAAGTTTTTACTCTCGCGCAAACTTCCACCTTCAGCGGTCGAGCGGTGCGGAATTATGAAGCGCCATTTTTGTTATACCTGTTTGCTTACTTTTGTACACATCTAAATGCTCATAAAGGGACAAGTCACTCAACCTGTCCCACCTGTGCGCATTCAGGGACGGCGTTTGCTTCTTTTTTTGGGCTACGTCGGAATGGAACGCTCCACCTCAACAAAACTGCACTGCAAAGCCCGGCTTATCGATGTAAGCTTTAACGAGAGGAGTAACAAACTGAGCAACACACGGCCGCTGGGAGATCGTGAAAAAAAATACAGTTCCGCACCGAACCGCTAAACGTGCTGATAAAAGGTGGAAAGTAGGGAAGAAAATCGTGAAGAAGAAAAGCGCCTTAAACAAGAGCAGCAACGCTGTGGCTTTGGTCTTATCTTTGGCGTTGCTTCCACGTGCATCATAACACGTGAAGACACGAGATACATTCCTCTATGCAGCAGACTTTGGGAAAAAAAACCTTCGCGCAAGGAAAAGCCATAAAGCTTGTTGGAGGCGCGTGTGCTATAATAAACATCGGGTATGGCTTACAGCAACAGCACCCCGAAAGCAAGCAGAAAAGACCAAAAAGCTCAACCGACTGGAACGTAACTTCCGCGCCCGGTACGAGTGGGTACAGGGAGGGACCAGTTTAAATCTGCTTTGCAAGAATTTTTAGTCCCTTTCCCATTCTTTCTTCAAACCCAATGGATACCCAATGGAAAGTCAACTAGTCATCCGGAGCAAGACTGCTCGGTGTATCTGAAAGTTTTGGCTATACCGTTTTCGTTTTTTTCCTTCGTCCAATGGTATTGCTCCAACGCTTGCACTCCATCATATCGCTTCACGTCGACGCACGCACCCGGGTCGTGTTTCGCATCAAATTCACTTCTCTACATGTTCGCCGTACGCCGTTCATGTACGTTATGGATGGTTGCTAACAGCTCGTATATTTATGACCCAAGGACCTTTGTCAGCGTGGTACTAAGGGGGCAAAAAATAGAGGGGAAAAAACGGGTCTGATTGCAGGAAAACATCAAGACCGAAGCCTTGGCAGCAATGATTTTTGATTTACATCGAGCTTCGTTCGTAGTACGCAAGCTGCCCCAACCCGATGACAAGGAAATTTGTCAGATAGGGTCTGGCTCACTGTCGAACGAGTCGAGCGGAAAAAAGGACGTTCGGCAAGGCGCATTTCCATGGAAACTCGTACATGTATGCGGAGCCACTGCAGAAATAAAAACGAGACACATCTGTCATATTGCAAAGTTTTCTGATCGGTTGAAAGCTCCCACGTAAGAAACCACGGAGAGTTGGACATATATTTTTTGCCCGCCTTTTTGCTTGTGTTTTCCTTTTTTTTTTGCACCGAGATGTACTTCCACATGAAACACAGAAAAAGTCGCGCAAAAAAGCCCGAGCTAAAGTGCATCCAAACTTTGCGCCGAGTTTGCGCTGAGAATCCTCTCACCTGTCCCGAAGCTGTCCCGTCTCATTAGCTGTTTGTTTGGCTGTTGGAAGTAAATTTATGTTTTGCTATCTCTTGGAAAAATCCAGCTCACGGAATGGGTGGGAGATTGCAAACGTTCCAACAAGCAAGCAACAACGCGGCACAAGGGCTATGCGGAAGACGCCGGCATCATAGTGCAATGGAGCCGGGTATGTCTATCCAGATAAGGAAGCCTGCCAAGGGTTTTTGAGCTGCACCGGTTTTGCTGACGTCTTAAATCTTATCGCGTTTTACGAGCTGGATACTGGGGTCTCACTGTGCGCTCGGTGTGAAATGTAGGGCAGTTTGATGAGGGTGTCCTTGGTGGATGAACAGGTATTGTCAAGCGAGGTGCTTGTCGTACTTCGGGGTAGACCGGAGACTGCTAGTTGAGTTGTTTTTTGTTCAAGATCGTCTTTGCCAAACCGGCTAGAAGCGTCCTTTGTTTTGTGGATTTAATTCGGATTTTTCTGCAATCTCCCAAGGCATGGCAGGAAAAGCATGGCTGGTGGCTTCAGATGGCTTCATTTGACGGCTGAGGGATTGCTAGAATTATTACCGTCCAGGAGTTGTTACGGTTGGCTTTGGCTTGTTGGTGGGTAATTTCAGGGCTAGAGAAAAGCGCACACAAACAATCACACATACACATATACCATCTCATGTTCACAAGGGCCCACTTTTATAGTGACCTTTGACATAGTTAAACGGAGCGAACGATAAACAGAGCAGGAAGGCCAGCAAAAACAAACAGCCACAACGAATGCGCGGCAGGGAATGCGCCGGTAAGAATGGCATCGTTTGCAGCACAATTCGGGGAAAAGATTAGCAGCAGAAATACGACTTCGCCGTGTGAGGCGAATACATTTGCCGGTCGTGAATTTATGGTACGCGACAAGATTTACGTTTCACTTTTATGGGTGAGGATTCACCTACAACAGCAACAAGAAAGGAGCCTCGCGATGAAATACCCGTAGATGGGTAGAAGGTAAACTTGGTATCTTTGCTGTGAGAAGAGAAGTGGAGGGAAAGCACTGTTGCTGTACTTTACAGAATGTATGAAGCATTTAGAATCGCATTTTCCCATTACGGATATATTATCATGAACACTAACTGGGTGGGAAACAAACACTTCGCGCTGTTTGTGGTAAGATGCGCTAGGTGAAATGAATTTCATATGGCTGTAAATGAATGAAGTAAATTATTAATAATTTACAGTTTACATTGGTATAATTAAAATGGTTTAACTCTATGATGAACGATCAACTGTTTGAATAGCAAGGCGTCTCGAAAAGTTTAGCAACATCAGATAAATACTTGATGAGATTTATGTTTGATAGTTATTATTGTTGTTCAAATTTCATACCAAAACTAAAAACATCCATTGTTTGCAAGGTAATGTCTTAGAGAAGTTTTTTTAAAGAGCTGTCCAGAGTATATAATGGTACTGATAATAAGTCGAAGAAGCTTAAACAGGCTGACATTATGTCGTTGGTTGTTACTCCTGGAAAAATGAAAAACAGGAGACAGAAACATAATCTATAGTGGGATGAAATATTTATTAATAAATCCATTTCAAGATGGTGAATTTTTCCATTCCTTAAGTTGTTGTAACGAGAGGTCCTCGTATACCTCATATAGTTTTTCTTTGCATTCGTTTCTACTCCTGGTAAAGAGTTCGTTTGGAATCATCCAGCAATTTTAACAATCCACCATTTTAACTGAGAGATTATCCTCGTTCTGACAGCAAGATTCCATGTTTTGATTACTCACGTATTTGCCAGTATCGTATATTGCACGTTCAGTTATTATTATCATCACATGCCTTTGATGTATGGAGTTGTAGCTCTGCAAAAAATGTATCGTATCTAATATCACTTCATTGCATTCTTCGTTCTTCGTTAATTACATAGAAGAGTATTTTGAATAGGAGCGTGTTGCCTTTCGCTAATATTTTTTAAAATGATTTTTAGATGTAAAAACTCGTGTGTTGATTGTTAGAAATTGCTGTACCTTACGAAGTTCGCATGGGTTAACAATACGCGGTATATGTTGTTGTTTGTTGCTCCATATTGGGACTCAATTATTCGACTTTGTAGCAGCATTACTTCAAAATAAGATTAATTATAAATCTGTCAGTTAGCTTACAGCCTTAGAGTGTTGCGTGATTTAACGGCATTTAATCCACGATTAAAAACAGTTTTTTTGTTTATTTTCTAACAATTTCTTGCTTACTGTCAAAAGATATTCAGCCATACCGGCGAACTCGTTCGTTCCTGGGAACGTTCGCCGCTACGCTCATTTTCACTCATTTCATAGCCCTCTAGATCAAAAATTAGATAACCGTATAGATTTTGTACTGGGCAACCTAGTGGTACAACCCTGTCTACTCATGAGCGACGAATGTTTCTCGTCGAACGAGTTCGCCGGTACGGCTGATTTTTCAAAACTTATTTTTGTTTCATAATACATGTAATTCAGATAATTTATGCCAACTTTTATTAGTTAGATATATCTTATATTGCATTGATTCATTAAATATTCAGGACCTTATGTCCTTTGTAATTTTGTAATTTGTTTATTATACATATTTGAAATATTTCTTATGTTCGTAAATAAAAGATGAACAATGAAACCAATAAAATGTCTCTTGTGATTCTATACATGTCCATCTATGTTAAAATGATACTTAAATCAAATATAAAGGTAACTCCAAGCACTGATTGGCTTCTTTCCGATCAATAGCTCTATATAGACATTAAGCTTTGACAGCATATCTTGCTCTAAAGTTGCCCGGAGATCCAACATTGTTCTGCTACCACCTCGCAAGAATCGTGTACTTCCTGTACACTGTCAGTAATTACACTCAGGATGCACTTAACCAGGGAAAGCTACTACAGTGTGCGCCTTGCCTATTTCCCCTCGCAGGAAACACCAGTGAGCTGTGTAACTCTTTAATAACCATCACGCCCTACTGAGTGCTGAGCATCACATCATCCTGGAAGAGCATCATACCGTGCACAGAATATGCATACCCGAATACACTCTGTGCCGCGTGTTCGCGCGATTTCTTGTGTTGCAGTACAGTACTTCACCTTAACGAGTTGTTGAAGAAGAAGAAGAAGGAAACAAAAACTAACGCCATTCCTTACACGATTCCCGGTTCACTGCGTCTTCTTTCACCGGGAGTTGATTGCCGTGGAAGGAGAGGGAAACAGGAGCCGGGAATGACTACCGAGGGATGTTCGCTGTATTATGATGCTTAGCCTCCGTAGAGACTACACGCGTCGGTGCGGTAGGCCGACTGCAAGATGATTGTGGCACACTTTTATCACGCCAACTGCAAAACCCGACCATGACAACAAGCGGTACAGAAAACCAGCGAGAAAGTGTTGTCGTGTAGTTTTGTATCATCACAAGCAGCTTAGCCTCGTAAACTGCGCGGCATGGAACGGCGTCTGACGCGGAACAAGCCAAATGGTGTACCGTGTCGCCGCACATTCGCCGATCGGTGATGAAACAAGCAGGCGACATGCGTGGGCAACTACTGTCATTAGCACCTCATCCTTGTGCCATATATAGCAGGAAGGAAAGAGCTTTTTCGCACCCTGTATCATCAACTCGACGGACGGATGGGTTGCCTTTGTTCTTGTTCTGTTAATAATGCACTCAGCTGGGTCGTGTCCAAGGTTCGGGTGTGTATGTGCTGGGGCGAAAAAGGAAACAGCACTGGGGAGATATGTTTTCGCTCCGATGTAAGGATGTGGAGGCAAAAAGTGAGGGTAAATTTCACATCATACCACAGCACGTTAGCGCACTTTAACGACAGTATGAGTTATGAGAGTCGGTTGCTTTTTTTGTATCACTTTTTCTGTGCAATTTAGCACGAAAACCACGCGCGAGCAAGTAAAACAGCGTGAGTTTGGGTACGCAGAAAAAAACCGAAAGAGCTCCCGTGCTTCAAGAAGCGCAACTCCTTTCTCTTTTAACTGCTAATAAATAATTGAATAATAGATTTAGCCTCTTGATTGCATTATGGCGCTCTGACGCACTCGAATCGATGCTCAACCGCCCGTCCTTGGGGCTGGTGCTGTCTCGGGGACAGTCTCTGCACTCTCTAGCACCGAAAAAGCCGTCCATTCGTGCAAAGTCTCAAGTACCACTTGGCGTATGGTGAATGGAATAGGAGTGATAGGAGCCCGTTTGCTCCTGTTAACATGGCAAACTGCAGGAAAAAGTTGTCGCTTTTTTGTAACCAGCCCTGTGCTTGACACTTGCCGGTGCACTCATTAACGCACTGGCGTCGTACCAGTGCGCAATGCCGTACCGCCAAGATGGGGTTGGTTGGACTTTTTGCACCATTGTATATATATGTGTGTGTGTGTGTGTATTTTGAAGCAAGAAAGACTTTTCAATAAATGGATGGACGGGTGTGAGGTACATTAAACTGTTGTAAAGGGTTTGTATCCGGTATTCTTCTCAATGGGACCCTCGGTGGAAGTAGAGTTTGTACGACGAAGAGCAAACGCAATGGTTTTTGATAGAAGGGCTGAAAAAACGAAAGATAAAAAATGGTAGTTGCTAAAATGAATGGCAAAAGTTTTTTTTTTGTCTGTTTTGTGGTTGAAAGCTGAAGCTGTGAAGTTGTGTGGAGTGTAAAGAAGGAAAAGATAGTATCTTTCTGTTTACTTAAGCTACAGGGGAATGGTTGAAGGTATAGTGTTCTTATTAAGTTTCTGGTATTATTTATTATTAAAAATAATTTAATAACATCGAATAAGCTATGCTATCATTTTACCAATCAAAATCGTTTAGGATAAAAAACAGGATCTAATGACTATCACCAATGTTTGTAGAGAGCTTTACAGCACTGCAAGTTCGTGAAGAAGTTTATAGAATTTTTTACCCATAAATCTTTTTAAATTAGTATTTTTCATTACAATAACTTTAAACACAACTTTAACTTTTTGTTGTTTTTGGGAACCTGGGGAATCATTGCAGATCAACGAGAAGCTCATTATAACGTTTATTCGAAATAGCTAATATGTTTCAACAACTTCATTCATTTCAAGTTCGATAATATGTTCAAATTGTTGCTACAACGAGTTGTACGAATTAAAGGCACCAACATTTCTATTTTAAATTATTTTACCAATATATGTTTCCAAACTACCCAAAACTCATTTGAGAAAAAAATCATTAATGCTTCACATTTTAGAAACAAGTATATGTTTTCTTCTTCTTCTTTGGCAGAACAACCGCTGTCGGTCAAGGCCTGCCTGTACCCACTAGTGAAGTGAGCATGGCTTTCAGTGACTTATAGTTATACCATAGCAGGATAGTCATTCCTTCTTCTTCTTCTTCTTTGGCTCAACAACTGTTGCCGGTCAAGGCCTGCCTGTACCACTTGTGGGCTTGGCTTTCAGTGACTAATTGATTTCCCCCCATAGCAGGATAGCCATTCCTACGTATGGGAAAAGTATATGTTTTAGTACATATTAAAAGTTCAATGTTTTGGAACCAATACCTTGGGGTATACTTGAAAAAGTAACCTATTTCTGCATTGATAATTGAATCGGGAGATGCTTTATTTTTCTTAAAATTTACTACACTTATTTGTTGTAAATATGAATCACACTTGTTTTAAATTATTATACCGTCTGATTGAAATGTCTATTATGACATGACAATCACAAGCTCAATGTTAGTTAGTTACTTAGTATTTTTATTTCCATATTTAAATCCAATTTTTATGTTGACGAATTACGCGATCATAAGTACGAAACTATGCTCTCTTCTCACTGAATTCTATACTTAATAGCAATATTGGCTAGTGAACCTGAATATGTCTAGGAAGTGCAAAATCTAGGAGCAATTTGATTAAATGGAAAATAATACTTTTGGCTTACAAGCCCAATGAAATCGACAGTAAAGTCCAGGTTATAGCTCTAGTGAAAGATAACGCGAAATTTTGAGAAACAATATAACACATTGTATTTGTAAAAAAAAAATGCATTTCCTTATGATTCCCCGCTTCGCCATATTTTTTTCACCGTGAATAATTGAGGGGGGGGGGGAGTGTTCGTATGGAATAACAAAATAATGCAGTTAATTCATTATTGTACCACGTTTTAGAATTTAAATTTATGGGAGATTGAATATACAACAATATACACCGATGGTTTATGGTGTAACTCCTCTTGATTGCTATGGTTCACAGCAATAAACGAAATTGGTACAAATTGTCACTTATAGAAATATTCTCATGTTTTGCTAATTAGGGGTTTTCAAACATAACTTGTGCATTAAAATTGTCAATAAATTTCTTTTCTGGAACAATTCGGTAAATTTTTTTTTGTTTCTTCCACATATTTTTTTAAATTTTACGAGCCTTGCCATTATTACTGAAAAAAACACTAATCGGTTCCCATCGGTTGTTTGTTAATCATGTCTCAATTTGTAACGTTTAACAGGATCTAGTCTTTAAAGCTGTCCTCACCCTTGTTACAGCAGTTTACGATCCTTTTCACCACGAGCCCTGAAACAAAGCGTACTCCTAACATTACACCGTGCATAGTGTTTTGGTTTGCCTTTTTTGACGAGGGTGAAGTGCTGACCGGGTCCATTTTTCCCACTCACCAAGCTCACCAAGGAAAGCGAGTAGACCAAGCTTATTTGTTTTCTAATTGCAATAAAAATAAACCATTAATTATCACTGGTTGACATGGTTGGCAAAGTGAAAGCCTCGAAGTTTGTTTGTTTGGTTATGTTTTGACTTAGTTATTCGTTTCGTAAAAAAACCCTCCACTTTACGCAGCGAAACTTTTCCCGTGTCGTATATTTTTCTGCTCAATTATTACTCAATCGTTACGGCGCGGTAGACGAGAGGAAGTTATGCGGCTTAAAAGCACAGCTTAAAAACATCAAATGGTCGCGAGCTTTGGATAAATTCTCAATTTTTTCCTTTTTTACTTATTGCAACAAAATTTACATGGCAAGGGGCTTCTATTTACTTCAGCGCGGAGAAATTCAAGGCCACATTTGCTGCAAGACGCGATGAAGAGGCCGAAATTGTTTATTTTTAAATCATGGTTTGAGCCTCGCCGTCAACGAAGAGAATACTTCTTTTCTACGCTGTTATTCCATGCACCTACATAGATTCTATTTCCGCCCTCGGTACAGGAGGAAGTGAAGTGGAGCGAAATATTTCAAGGCTGTTCCGTTTTTGCACAGCTCCACGTGTTCACAGTGAATATTGTTATCATTTAGTTTTGAGAAATAAGCAAACACCATCCATCGTCGAGCTTCGACACGGACTGCTGTAAAGACAGGCAGCGCACCGTGTAGGTGAAACTTGCCCCGAAGGTGAAACGGGGCCCAAAACTTCGCCAGGCACACGAAAAGCTCGCTTTCGAAAGATCACTTCAACGGAGACCACAACATACATACAACACCCTCGGGAGGTCAGTGTGGGAGTAGTTGTGCTGCGATTCGAGTAAATTTGTTGAAGAAATAAACTAGCGAAGCATGAACACAATTTGCACCACGGCTGCTAGCCGCCCCACACACTCCGGAACAGGAAAGAAAGCGCGCGATACCTCCCAGAAGGCTTGTCGGGTTCGGTTGTTAAGGTGTGCAATCAACCGTCCTCTACCACGCTCGACACAAAGGTAAATCCCGTCGTCCCGGTTCGAGGCACGGTAGCTCTAAGTGGAAAAGTTTTCTAATTTATTTATTTGCCAAATGATATATTCCTCCAGGGTTGTTGTATTGTTGTACCGGCAACGCAGGAGTAGTGCCAGTAAGTGCTGCAATGTTTCGGCGGCCTATTCGCCCCAAGTCAATGTCCATTGCAGACTGTGTAAGGATTTGGTTGTTTGGAATGGTAGAAGCCTACCCGACCCTAAAGCGCAGGTGATTACGGCGGTATAAATCATTTTCGTCTGGGCAAAGTTTGCACATATCTGACGCGCTTGTTGGAAGCCCAACTTTTTGGGAAAAGGACTAGCACCTTCCCGCAACAAGCTTCCAGGGATAACGATACGATACGCCCAGGCGGGAAAACTATAAACACTCCAACAAAACACCAACAGGTTTGCAGCGAACAGCCGGGTTGCAATGCCTGTCGTTGGTGTGAATGGCCGCAATTAAACTAGATCCTTATAATTTACGCAGTAAAGTTGTGTTACAGCAACACAACAATGTTTCTAGCTCTTCAGCGTAAGCTATTTCGAAGGGCCTCCAATAGCCACCAGCAACGTGTCAAAGTTGGTCTAATCGTTTTTTCTCCCTCCCGGAATTCAATACGCCTTTGGCATGAAACGAAAATAGAAGCAAGATAAAACAAGGAAACAAGTTAATCGATAAAAAACGATGAGTTTGGGTGGCGTACGATGATAAACGCACAGTAATTCGCCTTCCCAGTATGCTTATCGCATTCCATCGCCACTAATACCGATCGCTGGACAGATGGGATGGAACTCTCCTGCAGGGCGATTCTGTGTGAGTAGGATTATCACGGGAGATTATAGAATATTGATTGATTATATCGATTATTACTGACCCAAATGGGTGTCGATTCGTGGGATAAAGAGGAATGGAATATTCACCTAGCTTGTTTCGGCTAATCGAATCAGCTATTCGAATTGGCTAAGGTGTCTGCAAACATCCCGTTTAAAGACTTAAAGTATTGGGAACATGAAAAATAACTAATTACAAATCATTTCGAAGTAGGTCACCTAATCGATATGTTTAACTTTTTGGAAGGCGCTTGTCCCCTAACAAGCGTAATTTACTAGAAAAATGAAAAGCAAATGTAAATAGAACATACATTAAATGAGACTGTTCAATTATGAACTTTTTTATTCTCAATAATAATCTTGAACTCTATAAATAGAGTTGTTTGATGTTCTGCTAACGGTTTAAAATTTTGACATTATCTTAAAAAAAAACCCCTCTTAGTCTTTCACTGCCCTTTCTTCTCCGAATTATTAAATCCTAGAGCGGGGTTTGCCATTCATCAAACGTTTGCAGGCGAGGCGTATCATTCGTCTTAACGTTTGGAATTAAATTTAGACTATTTTTGGATAGCCATAGCCGTGCCGGTCTAGTGGTACAGTCATCAACTCGTACGACTTAACAACATGCCGGTTATGGGTTCATGCTCCGAATAGACCGTGCCCCCATACTGACTATCCTGCTATGGTTACAATAAGTAACTGAAAGCCAAGCTCACTTCACTAGTGGGTACAGGCAGGCCTTGATAGACAACGGTTGTTGTGCCAAAGAAGAAAAAAAAGATACAAAATACAAAAACAGTTGATTGTTTTCTATAAACTTCCCTGGAAAGGTCATATAACTAAACAAAAACTTCCATTATAAGCTGACTTGTAAAGATAAATCTACGATCTTGCGAGTTTCCTTCCGTTGTATTAATTTCTCTTCAATTTATGGTACATTTTTTTGTCTACTCCAACAATTTTGCATCACGTTAGTCCTGAAATACTTCATGGGACACAATTGGGGGATTTTGGACCGAT
The DNA here is from genome assembly GCA_000349065.1 of Anopheles quadriannulatus. Classification (NCBI taxonomy): domain Eukaryota; kingdom Metazoa; phylum Arthropoda; class Insecta; order Diptera; family Culicidae; genus Anopheles; species Anopheles quadriannulatus. The sequence continues at coordinate 1,924,298 of KB667456.1, forward strand.
TCACTGACCGGTGTATCAGTGAAGCTGACTTCAGCTGCTCCATCTCCTTAAAGGATCGCTTTGAGTTGTGGCGTCATTGCCTGCCGCTGGAATACCAGTGGAAGTGATTTCTTGTTGCTGACATATATATTCATGTTTTCCCGGTACTTCACACACTATTTGGCCACTATTTTGTTGCATCGAGCTAGGTTTTCCCCAGGTTCCTCAGCTTCCCTTCGACCTTCATGTCGTTGAGAGTTGTCGGCCATGCGGAACCCACATTGTTGTCTAACAGT
>KB667456.1:1925133-1951348 GCA_000349065.1 Anopheles quadriannulatus
AGTTGTTGTGCCAAAGAAGAAGAGGATATCATAAACAAATGGATTTCGCCAATCGGCCAGCCATTCTTTAACTACCGAATCACAGTCAACTTATAACCTGAAACAAATAGCGAAATATCGATAAATTCCAAAAATCAATTCAATGTACAAGCTATGTTTCATACCATTCTATAGGTGGATGACTTCTTTGAAAAAAGTGTATCATTTCAATAATAATTACCAGAAAAATCAATTTTAAAATTGAACACTTGTTGCTAGGCTTATACATTATTTGCGACTATACGTTAAACCCTCTGCTATGTTCGTTATCTACCAACAATCTATCACCATTTTGAGAAGCCGTTTGTTATTCAATAAATCAAAATTAAACCAATATCAGTAAAAATGCGACTGCAAGCGTCCATGGAATGCAAATAACATATTCACCCGTCCATCATTATTACAATAATCACAATAATGACCATGACGGATCAGACGTAGGCATAATTCATTTTCCATATCACAGCCCCACACCGTACAAATTATCAAGCATGTGTGTGTGTATTTTAATCCTTTCTCCCATGACATTAACATTAAACCGCTAGGAGAATAATGTTGTTCCGTTGTCAGTCTGTGAGTGTGCTTTTTCCTCTATGGTATTAAAAATCATTTCCGGGCGGTGATGGAATGAAAGAAAATACAAAAATTAAAACCATGCCATAAATCCTTCCATCACCATTCCACACTTCGCATTCTCCGCATGCTTCAACAAAAATGCTCGTAAAAATGCAGTCTAACGAGGAAAAGCTAATTAAATTTTACATGGAGTATTTTTCTTCCTCAACTCCTCGGTTTCTCTCCTTTTTCCTAGGATCCCTTTCAGAAATGTAGAATGAAAAGCAGGGATAAAAGCCCAGTCAGCCTGTCTATGGCGGTGAAAGCTCGTTCTACACCATTTCGGAGTCGAGATTTGTACGGCAAAAGACTATTTTGTCCCACTTTGTCACTGGCAGGTTGGCAAATTGGCCATTTAGTTGTTGTGTGAGGTGTGAGAGTGGGCATTGTCCACTTGTCAAAAAAAAAAAAAAGAACTTCCCCAAAAACCACCCTTTCCGACATTAATCATGAATGATCCATCATCGCACTCCACGTTGTGCCAGTGCCGTCAGTCTAAAAGCATTCTATGAAATACCCTATAGAAGAAAGGTAACAGAAGATATGGTCCCTTCCTTTTGCTAATCAGGATCCATCAGGGTTTGAACGTTGCTGGAAATTCAAATCTTACAACATAAAATGATAGCGATAAAGGAGGAAAATCTTAATGTCCTGGTAATCGCTAATGCGGGAGCGAGTTTCAAAGCCGATTAAAATCCCTTACGACGTGCAACAGATTTTTCGGTCGACTGTCGCTTAAAGATCGCTCTTTCCCGTGCTCAATGTCGTTTTGCAGTTTACCTCCATTTATCACCCCTCGCCACGTAAGAAGCGTGTGGATAATGATTTTTTTCTCATCGTTGCTCTCTTTTTCTTCACTTCGAAAAAGGATTCGCTCATTCGGCTGCACATAATAGAATTACTTTTTTTGTGCGGGAAATTGAAATTGGAATCAATTATTTGCAAGCATATCACACACAAACACACATGAAGCACGGTTGGGAGGGGCAAACAAGAAAGCTCACCGACAAATGAAATGGTTTTTCCGTACCGTTAAATGATTCCCAAAAGATGATGAGATTCTTTTGCTCATTTTATCATGTAAGATTAATCCGATCATTGAATGCAAAAGGTAGATAGGCCATTTAAATCTTAATATAAGAAAATCTTTAAATTGAATTTAAGAAGTAACGGCTTTCATTTTTTTCTCTACACTCATCGAGCAGGACGAAATCGTTATCAAAACGTTGATGCCCCAGGAGCACGGTTGGCTGTAGGTTTTTTTTTCACTTATATGGGAAATCCTTTTCCAACATAAAGTGAGATAAGTTAATGGGTTCGTTATTGCGTGAGGATATTCCTTCCTCACCGACAACCGACCACGAGGACGTAGACTTAGCTTAAGGCGACCGAGGCAACGCACTGAAAGCACGTTGACCGAAACCGGACAATGGCCCATTATCGGTTAATGGGGGCTGAAACTTGTACGGCTCGGGGTTTGCTTTCCGTGCACGACATGGACGAAGCACACCGAAGAATCTACGTAATGAATTCCCGATCATGCAGCGCACACTTCATCCCCAGCGTCCTTATCGAGAGTGTGTAAGCCCCTCCACCGTTATGTCAGAGACACTCGACGGCTTGAGCCCCGCTTTGAGATGGTTTCGATCGGTGTGTTTATTTTTTTGCTTTCCCTTCCCTGTTTCCAGCACCGTTGGACCGATTGGGATGTTATTTCGAGCTTAGCTTTTACTCGTGTTGTGTAAGGCTTCCCTTCACGCCAGTTATCAACTGGTTGTACGCATCTATAACCATAACGGTTGCGCGAGAAGCAGAGCAGCAATCCGATCGGTTTTGGGCAAAAATCAAACATTACGAAAAATCGGGAAAAGACGAAAGATAAAGATAAGAGTTTAGTCGCTACTTCAGATCGAATAAATGGCTGGAAGGGGGAAAAAGGATACGTTGAAGTGGAGTCCGGATGAGTGGAAGCAGCTAGCGTACGAACGTTGCGAGTAAAGCTCTCAGCTTTACGGCCCAAGCGCTCCGTCGGATCAGTTGTGGCCATTGCTGCCTGCTTGCCTGGCTGTAAGTGAAAGTTCAGTATCGTCATTACGCCCCAACATCGAAGCTCAAGTGGCCGGAAAAGTGGAATTTGCCAATTTTATCCATCGCCCACCGTGCGCCTCCACTTTTCCACCGTCGTCGTCGGTTTGTGGTTCCTTTTTTTTTTGGCCAAATGTTCTCCGTTTGCAATTGCCCGAGACGGGATGCTGAATGTTGTCGTACGATGGTAACGGGGATGGTGATAAAGCGACCGCGTAGGAGGTTAATGGAACGTATACGCAGAAACGATTATTTAATCGTTTTGCAATTTTGGATGAGTGTCAATCAATTTCGGGTTCGGAAGGTGAAACGCTCCCACTTGCATTGGAAGTTAGCGTTGAATTGAGGTAGCGTTGAGGAGTGAGAAGGAAATTACGATCGGTATGGATAATGATGACATTTGTGGTGTGGTGTGTGAATGATGTGCAACGTATACACAGGAGCTAGGAAAATACGGGGCTGTGTAAGGTACGCGTAAATGTAGTCCAAACATTGAAATTTAAAGCTCGACTAAGCAAAAGCTCTGATATTGCGAAGTGCGTTTTGTAACTGGTACAGCAAATGCTATGTTTGAATGTTGCCTTTGATTGAAGATCGATTGATCTTAATATGATTTGGTATGATTGGTTTTGGGACCAAGAACGACTCAGGTTTTTGCCGTGGCCACAGTGAATTGGGACAAAGATTGTTTTATGTAACTTTGTACTGTCACTCATATTAATTATGCCGTATGACCGTGTGAAGACTAACCACTACATAAAAATAATAATTATTGTTATAGAAAAATTAAAAACTTGATATTTAAATTTGAATTTTTAAAATATACCTGAATATTTGTTTAAGACTTTAACTTATCAGAAAATATCCTAAAACAAATAATTATGAAATTACAAATATCTATTATAACTCAAAATTATCAAAACAAAAAACCACTCCAAATAGAACAATACAAAACGAGTGACAACAAAACATAAGTGGATAGTTTGAAAGAAAATTCAAGCAATATAAAATGAAGTAAAATACCTTATGAGATAGTATGCCAAAGAAAGAGTCATCTGTAAATTATAATAAATTGATACAAAAGAAACCATGAAAATATTTCCATGAGAAGTTGTGATCTTCAGCAATTACAGAAAAAAAACACAACTTGAAACAGTTTTTTTCTTCTTTTGAATGAATTATTTTTATTTACAAACAATATCATAATTTATGTACGAAATAAATAATGCAAATTTGAAAATATGACCAGAACATAATTAGGGGACTTGAATGCTTCCAAAACCGTTTAAACATAAATTGATTGGATAAAGCTACGACTGACCTTACTTTTCTTCAGTAATTTAATGCAAAGTAAGCTATCTAGGGCTATTAAGATAAGCTCTAAAAGAAGAAAAAATCATCGGAATAATGCATGCTCTTAAACAATAAATTGAATTTTCTCTTCTCTACGCGAATGATTTTTCTCTAAGCATTTTCATACAACACTTCAATTCATTTGCATGTTATATCTCTCCCTCTCTCCTTCCTCTTTCCTATCAGGTCCTTCCACCATTCGTGATGTTACTACAATTCTAGAAATAAGGTAAAAAAACGCAATCTCATTCGCTTCACAACCGAAGGTTAAACGCCGTGGGAAGCGAGCCCCCGTTGTTGGAAATAATCCAAATTGGGTATCCCAACAGAATTATGCAAATTTTACAACCATTTTCGCCACCAATCATCCACAGCATTGGATCGCCACATCCAGCATCCCAGGCACAGACACACAGCCACACATACACACCTCGTCTCATCAGTTTAATAGTCTGCCAAATGATGGAAACTGTCATTTTCATGGAAACGTGATCCAGCGTGAAAGCGCTTATTTCACCTCCAAATCTGCGAGGACGATGCTCGCAGCAAGTGAGTCGTTCCGGTTGGATTTGTTGTTTTGCACTCGAGTCCTGGTTTTGACTCGTAACTATCGTCTCATACCCCGAAAACAATCATCGAAACTACCGCTGCCCGATTTTGGCGGGAATCGAGTGAAAAGAAAATGCGACTGGTCCACCTGGCAACCACTGGGATCAAGTAATGGTAATTCGAATCGATGCTGCAATCTATTCGATTTGGTTTTCTTCGATTTGAAGCTGAAATTCACTGGCACTTCGTAAAACATTCATCCATATTCAAATAAACAAGCCCTCGGGCAGAGCCCTGTCAGCAATGTCCTGGAAAACGGTAGCTTTTGCAATGTAAATTCCCTCACTGCGTTGAATATCTAAACAACCAAAATGCAACCGCTGCAACCTGCTCGACATCAAAAAAATGCTCACACATCAAAGCGACCAAATCGCTTATCTCTTCACCGGAGTGATGATGGAATTAAGCAATATGTTGATGAGAGTCGATCGGATGTGTGTCAAGCAGTAGTGGTTTTCGGTGAAATTGAGCAAACTACAGCGAACGGGATTCGGAGATTGGAATTTCGGTGTGTGCATATATTGTCAGTTCGTGGTAGAAGCAAAAGATGTGAACCATCCGGGCGTTTTAGATGTTTGGTGTTTGGTGCTCGAGGGCATGCTTTTGCCATACGATACACCGCACCACTTAAAAGGATGATGCATTGAGCTAGAAGCTATCCACTTGAATGCGCCAGTTTTGGGATGTGCATACACCGTGTAGTGTAGTTCGTGTTCCACCGAATTGGTAAAATAGATTGCTGCAAAGAGTAGGGAAGCAGCAGAATATCATGAAAACGGGTCTCATCATGAATGTGCATTGGTTCGGAAAGGGAGCAATAAAGAACTAGAGCACTTGATGGGAACAGTGTACGTGGATTGATTTCCCCATTGCATCGTTTGAGTAATGCGTTGAAAATTGTCTAGATGTTGTAAATCATGCATATAATGAAGAGAGTTTTATCTAGAACTAAATTTAGTATTGGTAGGGATTTTTTACAATTGCTGAAGTGTTCGTTAAACAACAAAGCTATAACCCTAGCAGCAATAAAAAAATCAAGCAAAATAATTTAGAACGTTTAGAATTGATCAAGAGCTTGCCATTGCAAATGTAAAGCATACTTCCTACAAATGAAATCAACTTCAAGCATTGAGGAACTTGAAGGTTACATTAAACTTCCTCTTAAAAAATACATAAACCATCTTAGGTAGATTTGAAAGCTTCATTACGTGCATGCTTTCATGTCTATGTAAACAAAATAAAAATATTTGAAATCTACTAAAGATGCTGGTTCGAATTATGGTCTATTACAATTGTATTCAATATGACTAATTAACGCGAAATTCTAACCTTATCGTCTGGCTTATAGAGGATAAATCAGAATAAGCAGCATGAGCATCAATGTTGTTAGATTGTTTAATAAATGTTGTTGAACGTCAAATTATCAATTATCATCATCATATCATCATTTAACATTTTGAGTGCCATGGCTATCATATAGACAGGGATAATTGACTTTAAATCTTAATATCTCGTAACAGATGAAATGGTGTATTATCATGAAATTTCGCAAAAAGAACAACAAAATGGTAAATACATTTTTAATCTGTACGGTTTTTGCAAATCTATGTTTTTTATTTCTTTTCAAAGAATAATTCATTGGTACTGATACATGGTCAAATATCAAGAATATTGAAGGAAAATAACGATTCCTTCAATGATTATAGTGCCGCCACATACATTTTAGTTATAATGTGAGTTTTCCAACCCTCTAATATACAGCAGATATTAGTTAAAACTTTATATTAATGTCAACATACGTTGTTTATATTAGCTTTTCAATGATGCATCTTATCAAATCTGTACATAACATTACAAATCTGTACATAACATTACACTGCTGTTTTCACAAATTATTTATCAAAACAAAGCAAACTGATGAAAACACAACAAGATATCAACCTAAATTGTTTTAGAAATCATCATTTTTATCACCATTTAATTTGTTTATATTCAATTACACTTCCCTGAGGCCATGGCTATCATATATGATAGCCATCAAAAATATAAACAAAAAGTGCTTGTCACCCAGGGAAACATAACCAAAAATGTTATGACACTAAAAGTGTTAGATGATTGAAAAAAAAAACTAGGTGATTGAATATCACATGATGATTATAATACTATATTCCTCAAGTAATGAATAATATTGATTTACTGCGATTTTGTTCTTCGGAAAAATAAACTACGCTCAATTCTATTGCTATTTGATAGTTTTGTATTTTTGTACGTCTATTTTTCGTTTCGATAAACTTTTCATTCAGTAAAACTCATTTATTTTAAGGGTTGGTCATTATAGTAGTTATACTGTTTGAAAATAATGATTATATGTCATATATTTGTAAACCCAACTGCTTAGAAATGTGATTGTTTTAAAGCGATCCTACAACATAACTATAACATATTTGTTCACCTAATAGTACCAGACGATCAACAGCAAACCAGTCAGACACAGTACCATCCCGTGTCAGTAAACAATTCAAGTTCGTGGAACATCCTAAATGCAAACATAATTTTTTTGCAACATCCATGCAACATTCGTTTGAGCAATACAGGCAAAGCAATCAAGCGGTTCCTACCAAAGCATGCCAAACCGTCTGTCTCGGGTATGAGCACGAGATGAAGCATTTTTTATCACCAATTATCGATCGTAAACCCCGTTCGGACCGAATATCGATTGCTCGTTCGAACCCGGACGCTCCAACAGCAGCTTGGGCTTAACGATGATCTTTGTTTATTTTCTGCCGTTTTCTCTTTACTTCGTATCTGCGTTTCGCCTTACGTATTGGACGGTGATGATAATGTGTGAAAGATTTACGACCCCATGGCCCAACAGCCTCATTGGGACGGCGTTAAGGAGCCTTGTGTGTTTGATCCTATCGCTACACCACTCGAGGCGTTTCTAACCTGCTGACTGACTGGTGCGTGTGGGGGAGAAAGATATTTTGAAAGCCAAAGCAAAGGACCAGTCGTAGTAAAGTGCTCCAAACGCAGCAGTGAAGGGTTGCAACCGGGTCGCCTAATACATATTCAGCGGTATCGCCGATGAGGTCTTCTCCTTTTTTAAAGGCATCGTCTCAAAATATCGATCAATGTTTATCACATTAACGACAAATAGGTTTACAGAAGCGAATAAAACTTAAAGCCTAGCAACGGATTTGAAATGCTGATAACTATTGCAGGTAGGTGGTTCATTACAAATACTAAACCTTGTCGAACTATCTACAACCCCTTTTACACACGCCGTTACACGAACCGTAGGCTGATGGGTACCGCTCAACCCAACGATCGATCGATCGATCAATGGATGGTGCTCGTTGTTGACGTTTGACTTGTGCAGTGGGAAATGAATGGTCAGATGATGATTAATTGATAAACGTCCAGACCACCATCGTGCGGACCATATCGATCGTGCGGAATTCTACCCACCCACCCATGGTTCCAAGGTATTCCATGGTCAACTAATGAGTTGGAATCAATTAGACTGATTTACGCTATCGCAACAACTTCATCAATGAACCAAATGCGTGCATGTGCTGAGTTCACGTTTTGTTCGGTGACTTTCGAAAATTAGGTAAGGAAGAATAAGAGCATCAAGCAAATCAATTCTTCGCAGTCGGAAATTGTACCGGAAAGCTGTCCACCTTGCTCCCGTTCCATTCATTCATTCCAACGAATTATAACGTTTTCATGACATATTTATAGAAGCTGTGATTTTCCCTTTATAGGCTTCAGAAGGGGTTTGGTTTGGTCTGCTGCTGGGATTTTGTATTTTCGTTTCCAAACAATTCGTGCGAACGACTGAAACTTATGCTTTACGCTTTAATGTGAAAATTGTTTGCCGTTGGCGCTTAAAAGCAAAAACTCGCCAAATTACGTCAATCTGGCGTGAATAGAAAATAGTAGCAAAACATCCCGTACTCACACACATACCCGCACACACACACACACACACACACAATCACGCTCCGACCGGCTTGGAGTCGTTTAATCGCCAACTGAACGAGGCCACCGTTTTGTGGAACATTTGTTTCTTATTTACACATTCCCTTCCGGTTGTTGTTATTTTTCCGGAGAAAATGCTCCCGCTTGCTCCATTTAGGTCTGCTCACTCCCCTCCCCTGTAGAGCAACTTTTCTTTTTCTGCCACATTCCTGGGAATCCCGGACATTTCTTTGCCCGTGCGTGTCTTCTTAATTTTACCCTTGCTGTTCACTTTTCACGGAAAAGCTCGCATTTACGTTGTCGCTTTTCCGCCGGAACTACGTAAAAACCGTCTTTTAGTGTGTGTGCGCCTCTGCGCTTGTGTATGGCTGGTAGTGTCTGTGTGTGTCATAATGGTATGAGAGTTTTGTCCTTCATTCCTGCACCCCTTTTGCACCCCTTTTTTCCCTGGCAAAGTTATGCAATTTTTTCGTAGCATCCATTTCGCAGGAAGACGACGACAAGACTTTTGTTTGTTTGATTATTTTCTTTGCCACTTTATACTTTGCCTGCTGGGTGTGTGTGCTATCCTTTTTTGTTTTACTTCATCCGCTCTCGTGTCTTTCCTATCATTTGCTCCGAATTCCATCCGGCTGCATAGCGCTCACGGACTCGATCGGAATACAGATGACACACACAAATTTAGTGGAAGTAATTTCAATTTGTACCAGCAGCGAAAGAGTGATGAGAGTTTTGTTTTGTGTTTGTGCTATTTCGTATAGCAGTTTTTTTCTTTTATCGCGCAATTCCAACCGTATGAAGGATCAGGCAAATGTTGTGTGTATGCTTTTAGCGAGTTTGTTTGCTTTGCAGATCAGATTCGTTAAATGTTTTTCGGCATTTAGTTTTTTTTTCTGCATGCATGGAATGGAATTTAGGTGCGTTAACGTGCGGCAGATGTGGGAAATCTTGTTTAATGCGCACAATACCTACCTATGCCAATCATTGAAGCACATGTTGCGAGAATGGTAATAAGTTTGGTCGTAAATATTTTATAAGCTTTTTCATAGAAATGGAACTGATTAGAGTGTTAACGTACTGTTCTGTGACATGAGTAATTAATTGAATTAATTCATCACTTATAGGTTAAAGATGCAAGGTAACAATATTATTTCGTAGATTGTTGATATAGCTCTGGAACATCTACAGTTACTGTCGCAATAGAAGGAAAAAGAAGAACGTAATACAATTTAAAGGGGTGGTCTCGTGGTACAGTCGTCAACTCGAACGACTCAATAACACGCCCGTTATGGGTTCAAGCCTAGAATAGACCGTCCCCCCGTAGCAAGGATTGAATATCCGGCTGCGTGGTAATGAATTAAGTCTCGAAAGCCTGTATAGGCCGGCATGTCCTCGTAGGACGTTACGCCAAATAGAAGAAGAAGATACAATTTTAAAAGATCAATAAATAATAATCTATTTAAGACTATTGAATATTATTTTAAATGTTTTTTGCCACAATTTCTGAGTGATGCTAGTTTATGGGGCACTTAACGCTCTTTAAGATATGATTTGTACGTTTTGAACTATAATTTTTTTTTTGTAATTCTTTAAATTATTTCATTTATCATTTGAGAAATTTGGTCAATAAGGTTGCAATTTGTGTTTCAGATTGTTCTTATTTCGTCAATTTATGAACAACATAAACATAATTAGTCCTTTAAAGACTTTCATGTTATTTTATTGGAAAACCAGCATGGTTATTGCAAGATCTATGCTTCAAAGCTTTTTTGCCTATGTTAGCATCAGTTTTTGATTGTATGTACATAAAAATAACAAACTAACCTTTGTGTTAAAATAATCTTTAAAAAAATCATGAAACATCCATCGTTTGTATATTGCCAATTATTATTTATTAGCAATTTGTTTTATGATTCAAAGGTATATATCTTTTTTCAAAAATATACTTTTTAATGTGGTTTTTAATGGTTTTTATGAAAAATAACTAGTGCCAGTCCATTAGCATAGATCTGGGTCTTTCTTTAATGATTTTTTCGTATTAGAACCAAAACAATATTCCTTGCAGGTTTACAGAGGTTTACACGTTTACAGATAATGCTATCGAAAGTGCATTCAAACCTTAAAACACGTTACTTTATCAAAACCCACGCATATCGATCGAAATTTTTACTCGTTTCATATAATCTGACTGGTGAGTATGTGTGCAAAATACAAGTTTTGAAAAAGCCATAAGTGCAGAATAACATAAAAACAATAACATAAGCATAACAATCTCTTTGACTCTGCCATTTGTTCAAATTGTGATGGTGGAAATGGTGAACTTTCTAATTTTATCATGTTAGTAAGCTAACGAGTCACCCTTAAAATCGAATGTATATTACTAAAGTCCACGTCAGTGCTTCTCTAGAAACAGACCATCATTATTAATTGTAAAGCACATCCCTAAGAAATGATTGAAGTAAACAAACAGCTTACGGTAAAACTCAAACGATCTATATATATAACGATCTATATCATTAATTCAAGGAATCTACTACCATACGAAATGACCATCAAACGAATCTTGTTTGGAAGTGAGACTAAAAAGAATACAAAAGCATACACCATCTCACGGTGTTTGGATATACGTATAATCTTCAACGGGCAATTTCTCAAATACTGTAATTCTCTTTTCCAACCCACATGGTACAACTTATCATGGCGAAAAACAGTAGACATAATCGTTTTATTTCCCATAGACCGTACCATCCCGACGGCACATAGGACATTCGAAATTTGGATCTAGCTTCATTTTTCAACCATTTGCACCAACCGCATGCTATTCTGGTGGTTCTGTTTTTCCTCAACCCGGAAGAATTTCTTTTCAGCCCACTGGGTCTGTGGGTTAATATACCACACCTTAGGATCACCACAGAGCGAACCTTTATCATGTGAAAAATATGAGACACAACAGTCGTATCGGCAATGCTTAATACTGTTAGTGTTGGTGAAGAGATGATATATTTTCATAATCTGTTTCACGTCGTATGTTTTGTTGCTCGTGCCTTTGCACATTTTGGATTGCTAATTTGTTTTAGTTTTTATGATGGTTGTTGCTCTTTTTTACTTTGTTCTATTATTAATTATTGAGCCTGTTACATTATTGGATTATCAGCTAGGGATTAAATACGTAATGACGTGCTACGTTTACAGAGAGCATAATTAAAAACAAAATTTTTGGTATTACATTTTGGAATGATTTTGGCATACTTTTTAATTCCGATAAAAGTTTAAAAAAGGAAGAATTTTACTTCTTCTGTTTTAACAACATCCAAAACCTTCTTTAAATTCGTGTGCAAACATCAAGGAATATGTCTACCTTTGTAGTACACTTGAACCCCTATTCAATGAATCACTAGTTTCATGTTGCACCAGCATCTTGGAGCTCTCGAGCTCTTTCATCAGCCTGCACCGTAGTCTTTTCCCTCCGGTAGCCACTCATTGAAATTCAAGTGGATATAGCTGCTTTAAAAATGTGTCTATAGTTTCTGAGGTTTTATCTCAACGCGCCAGAGTGCCTGCTGGATGTCCTTCCACACGTGCGCGCCTCACGTATTTGGAACTCCACGACCAAAAACCGCAACGGCATCACTTCAGACTTCAGACCTGGTTGACCTATTTTGTGCTCATCTCCTTTCCCTTCCTTCCCCGTTGACGGACACAAAAAAAAAAAACAAACGGAACCAACCCGAATACTGTCCGGAAATAAAAATTGAGCCGGCGTTGAATTTTTCCTCGGGTTTCGTGGTCGAGAATTTTCCACTTGACGTTCCGGTGGACACTCGAGCGAGAGGTTTCCAGATTTCCCTTCCGGCCGTTAACCCTATCTCAAGGGTAACATTTCACTGTCCAGCTCTGCGAACGGCGAGGTCCGAGCGAGAGTCCAACAACATTTTGGGACGGTGCCGGTGTTGGATAAATGTTATTTTTTCGGCGAAAACTTTAGTAAAATCTCTACTGGGCACACAAACTGGTGGCACAACAAAATGCCACTGACACAACAGTACGCTTGGGGGAGTTTCCTGTAGAGCGTCAGCTCCAATCGAGACTCCAAGTGTCGAGTGGAAATGATTGGCTTAACGCTTTACAGCTTAAGCGTCCCTTCTCACCCGAGCGCACGCCGGAGGCTTCATGAGTCCACCAGGAATAACAAAAATACACACACACAGCCACACATATACACTTCAGAAGCGGAAGTAAAAGCAGATGCACTCTCTGTCCGGCACTTACGATCGACGTTCGAGAGCCATCCATCCGGCTGGTGGTGGGAGTTGCATTTACTGCACTTTCCCGCCATGCAACGTTCATCCATTGGCCATTGTTTTAGTGATTTGCTCGAATGAGCAAGTGACGCTACGGGCACAGCACACTACGAATGACAGCTGACAGTTGGTGCAGTGGCTTAAGAAAACTCACCCACCCAGCGCCGCTGCTACATGCGAGATGAACTCGTAACTGGAATGAAGCTGCTTGCCCTTACCAAGTGGCAGTGCTCTAATGAGGTACCGAGTTCTACGAAGAACTAACGGTGTCGTAAAATTCAATTTCCCATCGAAGAAAACGTACAGGCCGACAAAGGTACTAGTGCAAGGTAACACGTCCCACAATGCAAGGTTTGCAATTAAATGGGATTCTAGAGTTTGAGCGACGTGTTTTAAGAAGCGGTAATTGCGGGACCGTTTGCGACAGGACCAGGTTTACAATAAACGTCATCAGTGGGGACCGACGCGTTCAACGTGGGGGTTTCGTTGGTTCACCAAGCTTAACGGGGGCTTGCTATGGTGTTTTTTTCGCTTTGTTAATCCTGCTGCATGATCCTTCTGTTTGGTGGCAGTAATGAAAGGATTAGAAATCAATGTGGGCTAGGAATTAAATTTTACGGAGTATAAGGTTTAGAAACAAGAATATAAATATATCAATTTGATATAAGGTTACAAATATTAAGATATATTTGGCATTAAATAGAACTGCTAAGCTATGGTTTTATTATTTCTCGATAAAACGGCCTATGTATAATTTTATCAATAGTGATTATTACATAATTTACTACAAAATAAAATACTAATATGTTTATTATTTTATTAACCGAAAAGTTATGGTTGTGCACTACATTGAAAGTTAAATTAAAACAAATCAGAATGGGTTATTCAAATGATGTTATTTAAATTATATACAGCTTATCATATTCATATTTGAATGAAGAAAGTATAATATCATTGAAAAAAGATTCATTTGGATTATTTAAACAAAGTTTAACCCAATTTTGTACTTGTTGAAAGTGTCATATATTTTAAATACATGAAGCGTAAATACCAAATTCGCCCAAAAATAGGCCCCAACGGAATGTAGGTAGGTTGGATTCAGCTTACCTAAATCGGTGTTAGATGTTTGCCTCTATTTTCTTAGATGTTTCTTAGATGTTAGATGTTTGCCTCTATTTTTACAATACTCTTGCTTGTAGCTATCTCATATAACACACATTCACCATACAGGCGTTGTAATTTAAAATGGCATAATATTAGGAAACATCATGCAAACCATCCCACGATGCGACCACAATGCAAGGAAACATCATTTCATGCTAAAAAGCATCCTCACCGCACCCATCAGCCCAAGTCCATATTTGTTCAACAAACATCGAAAGCCACCGGCACCGGTACAGGTGGCAAAAACTCATTTGAATGTGTTGCCCACGTTCTTTTACCGGTCCGGCAATGAAATGTGGTGTGCAGTACACTATGCGGCAGCACTACGCAAAAGAACACACCTTTCAGGCTAGCACAAATATGTTCAATTAGTGAGCAACAGCAACAAGACATCCTGGCCAGGCAAATTAATAGAAGCTCCCGCACTCAGCAAAGTCTCACAAGTGTAAGACGCTGGCAGACAGAACAACCGGTGGTTTGACCCGTTTCTGTACGGGGTTTCAGTTGTTGGGCGGGTGAGCCGTTTTTGCGATGGGTCCTGTCGGTAGCGGTACGTGCCGGCATTCTAAAACCACCAACCTGTCCGACACGATGTGTGATATAGAAGGCGCAGCCGAGTGAATCGTACAATTGGCATTTCCAGCCGGCAATGCTACAGGATGCCAGCGGGCGTTGCTCGTGAGGTGTACGATTTCTTCACGAGCTGGCTGTTGGGCGTCTGGCTCGGGTTAAGGTGTGCACGGATTAGAACAAATGGTCGCACCGTAATAGTTGGAATTGAAAGCCTTGGCATTTCGGTTGATCCTAACCGATGACGCATGCCACACGTAGATGCCAGAAAGTCACAATGGTGGAAGTTGTGGCCAACTAACCACAGCAGTCTTTTCCTTGAAGTAATGTTCTTCTGCCAATCTTTGTGTGGGCTTCGGGTGATTTGGTAGAAGCGTAGACCATTGGATTGTTTGAAGCTTCGTCACTAACTTGTTAGTGGTTATTTAATCAAATGAAATGTATTTGTATAACTGTCAAGTCTATGCATAATACCCCAAACATATCTTATTTTATTTAATTTAACAAATAAAAAATTCAATTACTGTAACACCATGATTGTGCTACGTTAACAAACTCACGTAAAGGAAGTGAAAGAAACTCGTGATCACAATGGGTTTATGGCTAGTGAGACTCATTTAGCAACGGTAGCCCACGCAAGAACACACATACCAACTTACATACGATCTTTGACACGTTGTTCTTCCAGCATGGGACATATTTTTAGCACAATAGTACCTTTTGCCTTAATTCAATTTCCGATGCTCTATTATTAGTAATGTTCGAGTCTACCCGGCAGTCTACATAGTATACGAAAAAAGGAAAAAAAAACAAGTTAAAGTGCCCGAAAAAGAAGCAGCCGGAACATTTCACCGGAATTAATCCCATTTACTTAGCCGAAACCCGAACATTCGCTTCGGGGCTGTGGGCGAGTTGGTATAATTACATTTCGCTTGCGACATTTCCTTCTGCCTGTTTTTGCCTCTGCGCTACTGTTTGTTCTATGCGAGATAAAAATTACACTTTTTCTGAGATGTTGTCTTGCTTAGTATTTTTAGAACAATCATTATGATAAATGAAATTATGGCTCACGAAAACAGTGCAAGTGAAAAGATGGCTAATGCAGGCTGATAAGAAACATAGTTTCGGTAGATCCACGGCCCTTTTGTGTCATATTCTGTTGCTTAAAGTTTACAACTTATATTTTAATGAAAAGAATTTAATTCACACAAACTCAGTTTCATACTCGCATTTGGTTTTAAACCAAAACTGTTGTTTTATAACCGTTTTGCACCACAACCATTTCTGCAAGCACTTGCATTAATGGTTTGCGAGGCACATTTTAAAATTCATTGTTTCGTCTCACTGTTCCACCCCGCGGCAGTGCACTTGTGACACCAGCAGTAGCAGAACGAGATTGTGCATAAAAATTAAAATTAAAAACATAACCTTCAAATCATGGACTCTTTTCCCAGGCACACCAAAAAGTCTCTGAAGCGCTTTGCAAGCAAATGCGAGCTGCTGTCAGAAGTGTTGAAACAGAACAAAAAAAAAAAAAAAAACACTCACTCTAAACAAGACAGTAGAGAGAGTCCTTTGAATTTTGAAATTTAGTTGCAGTGAACAACAACGTACTGCTCCGGTTTCTGCTACTGCTTCCTTGCTGTGACAGTTATTTAACCACCGGCCTCGGGCGAGCGAACTGGGCAAGAAAGAGTAAAGTAAAAAGTTGCACATACACCCCGAAGTGAAAACGGTTCTTGTACTGCGGACAGTTCGTTGAATGATTTATGGTTGATTTACATAAGCAAATAGCAACGGTTTCGTACGTAAGGACGACAGACGGTTGAGTGGAGCATACAACAACAAAGCCTCCAGCTAGGCACACTAGCTTTATGGACAGTCTTCGGACTTAGAACTTCGCATATGCTTTTTCAGTTCGGTCAGTTGGGTGTTTTTTGTTGTTTTGATTAATGTTGAAAAAATCATCAACTTCATGATGCAGAAAGTACTACACACGGCTAGTCCCAAGCTAGAAAATGCACTTCTGGCACTTCATCAACGCGGTAGATTTTATTAACGAACTCCCTCAGGTGGTCATGAAAGTTGTTGCTCTTCATTAGACACGACTGTTGTTGTGTGACCTTTCCTCGATGCAAATGCTGGGTGGTCTTTGAATTACTTTCAACCAGCATCCGTAATGAAGCTCTGGACGTGCTACGGCGTTCTTATACATAACACTTTGTTTGCATTTCCATTAATTAAAATCATGTTGCTCCCTAGCGACACCATTGCAATTGTGCTTGCTGCACTGGACAGAGCAGTTAATGAGTGATAAAGAAGTTAAATAGTTGTGCTAGTTCAGGGTGGAAAAGCCAAAGCAATTTTCTATCCAATTAAAGAGATTGATAGCTTCAATGCGATGAAAGAGTGTCCAATTCCTCATAAAAAGCGAAGGAAATCAATTAGAGTCGAAAATTTTTCAAGTCGACAATTATGAAATTTAAATGAAAAAAAAAATGGACTAAAGAAAAAGAAGTGTATCTGTGATTTAGTTTCCTGATCAATAGTTCAAATTTCGAAATCGTGGCCGTCTAGGATATCTAATCTAAAATACGCCATACGCCAGACTCCATTAACCTGCTTTTATAAGTAAATGAGAAAAACACAGTTTTGCTTATTCTGTTTTTGTTGTATGATTTTAGGTTAGAGATAGAACATGTTATTATCATTTCAATGAAAACAAAACTTATGTAAGTCCAGTAATTTTTTAACACAATTAAAAAAGTAAATAACTTAATATATAAGTATTATCAACGCAAAAATTAAGGAAGAAAGTAAAACAAAGTCAAAACGATCTCCTCAGCAATGTAAACATGATGAGTAAAATCCATAAAATTTTCCAAATGAAAACATAACCCTAGGATATTAATATTAACAGTAAGTTAACATTACTGAAATAAAAATAAGTCTATAATATAATGTAACAATCAAATAAAAATGTAATAAGCTTGAACCATAATAATTGATTAAAATATAATAAGGTTTAAAAAAACATATCATTATGATTTAAGTTGAACAATTAAGCTAAAAAATAATCATTCTGATACTTGGACTACAAAATGCTCCCACGACTGCATCGTTTTAAATTATAACGACTGCTACAAACGAATCAGATGCTCTTCCGTTTGTACCTTTCCTGTTCAAGAGCCTTCAAAGCTGCTGATGATTTGTATAATTTGTTTTTCGAGTGTTTCCACGAGTGCACACTTTCTTTTCAGCTGTTTAATCGTTTTAAAATCATTCCACACACAAGTGGTCAAGACGCACCTTACTGTTCACCATTGTCGCAGCATACAAATTAAAGAATCCACAATAAAAGCAAGAGCAAAAGAGGAAAAGGTGGAAAATTAATTTACTACCATCGTTCAGCCACAACAGATTACCCACCCAAAGATGGGGCCGATTTTTAAACGACTTTTTTGTGCCGGTTTCTGTTTTTCCGGCTTTACTTTGTTTATATTTCCCTACACAACCTTAAAGGTAGTATTCGGATTCGGTAGCTTAAACGTCAACCACTTTGGAAGTCCTTTCCCACAGCAAGGACCATTAGGTGACGGAAAAAGGTGATGATAATTTCCGTCCTCTCCACGTTCGTAGGTTGACGGCTGAAATTAGTTTACCCGGAAGGTCGCTTTGGTGTCGGTGTGGATGCTTCGATTCAAATGGCACCACATCCGTAAGTGTCGGCCGACATCTCGTCCAATTTTGAGCCATTTGCTTGTTAATGCTTCGAAGCGAATGTTTTGTAAGCAGCCTAATAAGCGAAGAGAGTTTCATTTTGGGTTTAGAGCTAAGCACCATCTAGTTTGAGGCTTGAAAATTATTAAAATTATAATTAATTTACATTCTGCTTCAGAGAAATCCTCTTCCAAAATCAAACAAAATCTAATTTGTTATTCAAATAACATCGCAAAAAAAAATTACAAAAATATTATGTAGCTTTAATGCAAATACTTGTGAGCACTTAAGAACTGCCCTGTCAGCGGTCATTATCCTTGTTGCAAGATGAATTTTTAAACCACTTTCTTATTCAACTCAACTACAGCAAGCAACACAAAGCATAACTGTCAAACCTTCATTTTTATTCAGCTCCCAACCAATCCAATAAAAGCAGAATATTGTTTCCAAAAGATTGAAACATGATTAAAGTGACCTAGCTTATGTTTCCATTCCATTTAGAAAGATCGAAACATACCGAGCGCTTACTTGCCAGCAGCGTAAAAGTTGATCCATGACCTACGGGACCCCAAGAATGGAATGGTAGCAAAGTGCCCCGTTTTACTCTTTCCCTTTTTTCCCGCGTGAGACGATCTCTTCGCACAGGAGATACAATTACAATGTTTTTTGCTACAAGATGTTTCCACTTGTGGGAGCTGATAAAAAAGGAAGACTATAGCTAGCTAGAGATGGGAAAATTGATTTGAAAAAAATGAACAAAAGGTAACTGTTTACTCTTCCATGAATAGCTGCAAGTAGTAACTGATCGTCTGATAGTTAGTAAAAATAACTTGATAATAGTAACTGGTAAGATAACCTAGTAAAAGTTGGCTATACAAATATAAAAAAAGAACGGTACGGTGGAAAACAGCTAAAGTAAGTAAGTAAGTAAGTAAGTAAGTAAGTAAGTAAGTAGCTAAAATAGATTACTACATGTAAACTGAACTGAAAAGCTTACAAGTATGACAGAATAGCTTTGTAACTAGGTACTTATTCCTAACAAAGGAACTGGTGATTTCTACCCAGCTACAACAAAACAATCCCATCTCCAGTTGCAACACACTTGAGAGTTGCCGGGCCTCAAGCTAGTCCCTGCACGGTTAGTCCACCGTGTAGTAACGTGAAAGCGCGTTGCAAAGGGGGATGGGGCTGGTAACGGATACAGCAAAAGGTTAACTCGTTCCGCAACACAAACTGGCCGATGCGATTGCGATGGATGGGAAGAACAATTGCAAACCCCTCCCGAAAAGGATATCCTTTTTATCCTTTCCGAATGACATTTTTTCTCTCCATTTCATTTCGTACTTTTTTATGATTAGTTATTTTCTGCAAACCCCTTACCCTATCCCCAACCGTGCCAGCCGTAGCTCAACCGCTCTTAGCTTGCTACGGTCTACGAGCACAAGGACAAAAGTTGAATTGAATTATTCTATCATTCGCTCTCATTTACCTGACCTTCATTTAATTCACTTTTTCGCAGATTGCAGACGATGCTCTGCTTTGTGGGGAGCTTTTTGCTTCCTTCGCTTCATCTCATTTAAAGGACTCTTGAATCAAGCATGAAAATCCGCCATCCAAAATGGCTCAAGACAGCAAGGGAAAAGCTGATGACAAAAAGAGAGTCCTTTACCTGATGTTTCATGCGTCCCATAGGAGTGTTCATTGTTTGATCCATGCAGTAGAAGAGATAGTTACAGAGAGCGAGGAAGAGAGAAAGAGAGCAAATGAGAGAGAGAGAGAGAGAGAGAGAGAGAGAGAGAAAGAGAGATGAATAGATAAAGAGAAGGAAAAAGAGAGAGAAAATGCAATGTATGAGATAAAAAAGTCACCTAATGTAATTTATTCATATTATCATGAGAAATTTTCCGACACATTACACTCTCGACAAGTCGGTATGCCTCAGCCACTAAACGCTGGGTCGTGAATGAAGTTTCTATTGAAAAAAAAATCATTTATTCGTGAGGAATATGGGAAAAATAAGCATTGGCCTTTAATTTACCATTATTCATGTAATGCTTTCAATTGTAATATGTTATGAAAATGTAAAATGTTGGTACATTAGTTTACAAAAAATTAATGATTATTAAAAACACACAAAAAACAAACAAACATTAAACCATGGCTGTTGAACTTGCAACGGAAAACTATTAAACAGCTACCGTGAGAACGATAAATTAACTGCTTTGTGTCGAGCTTTATGACCTCCTTTCGTAATTAATATTTTACTTCTTCCCAGCGTAAACTTTTCGCTTTAGTTGTGCCGTTCAGGACTAAACAGATCTACTGCCACCACCTAAAACAAATAACATGCCTTAAAGCTTTCACACAACCTTGCCACGGCAAATTCCACACTGACTGGAACACAGCACAACCAAATTGCCACGTAAACACAAGCCTCTCTGGCCGCAGTCCGCTGACTTCCGCACAAAACCCGCAGGGCTATCGGGGACTAACCTTTACTCCACCATCCCAGCTATGTTGCCTTAAGCTTGCTTTAGCTTTCATGTGGAGCTACCACTTCAGTGTTGGGGCTCTCTGTTCACTGTGTACGGGCGCGAACGCTCGTTGCATATTTCCAGTACAAATACCTACTTATCATTTAGATGGGTTGCGGAGAGAACAATTTGTTGCAAATGCAGCGTGCCGTCGGTACAAAGGCACAGAACACCGACTGGCACGGGAACGAGTGAGAATGAGGTCGCGAGGCACAACGTGTATGACGAGTTGGGTAATTTAACTCCGCACAGCACAGTCGGCTCGGTTGTTGTTTTCCATGATTTAGGGCAAGGATTTATTGTGCCTGTTGGCTCTCGACAAAGGACGTCTTTGGTGCGATTGTTAAGAAAATGAGTACGAATGCAGCCGGCAAGATGCAAACAAAAATACCATCTTCTAATGCTCACTATTGATCGCACGAAACCCGTTCAGCACGGAATGACTCCGAGAACTGGGGATGCAGCTCAGCGCGTATATTGTCGGCCGGCCATCCTTGCCGCTTTTGTTTACGACTTCCCAAACGTTAATAATGCATAAACAGCTCCAACTAACCACCCTCTATTGCTTCCGTTCATGGAGGATGGAGACCGCTCTGGGTAGACACGGTGCGGGAAGGGACGGAAACGGATGCATCCTTCATCGTTCAGGGTTCTAGTTCTACATTTTGCATACCCCGCAAGATCAGGGCGCAGTAAAATTGGTGGCAGTGTTGAGGTGAGCAGGTGAATAGTTGGCAATACTCTCGCAGCTTCATCAACCTCAATCCCTTTGGAAACCCGTCCGAACACAAATGGGTTAGTGGTGGCTTCAGTTGGTCACTAGTTTTAGTTGCGAGAACACAAGTGAAAGTTCGCATTGGTTTCAGTTTCCGGTACATGTTTTGCTCAGTGTATGGGTGTAAATGCACCTTTTTGAAAAATGTCCTCTCTCCAAGCGTGTTGATTTTTTGCTTGAAATAAACTACCATCAAGTTATTCTATTATGATCAAGCTAGAAGGCATGCATGTGATATACGAACAATATGTTAAAGTAATTATTTTTTAATGAATTTAATTGCTATTAATAATTTGCATTAGTGAGGGCTTTCACGATACTAGTCAGATTTTTGTATGGAGTTTGATTCTTGGCAGCTGAAATTATGTCAACACTCCATATGTTGTTACGCCTGGTAACATTTTGTTGAATAGCTGGATAGACTTTCTTAGAACTGGCTTTGTGTGTGTTTAATATTTATACCAGGCGTAACAACACCATACAAAACGTAGATTTACACATCAACCTACATTATTTTAACTTGAAAAAATGAAATGAAATTTATTTTCCCGGAGATTCAATTAGGTTAGCTTATATATGATTTAGTTTTACTGAAGTATATATGTGAGATTCTAGATAAAGATAAGACTAATGAACAAGGAACGAAATTGTAAAACTTTATTTTTCTGCCTCGTATTTTATCAATCCTTGCATAAATGATTTTGAAACATATTGAAACCCAGGAAAGGAACCTATTTTTTTTAATTGGAGTGACACATAAAAGTTATTGAATTTTGAATTGCAATTGGACCTTAACTAGACTTACAATGAGTTTCATAATTTTGAAAGTTTTTGTTAGGCATCGTTCTGTCTATTGAGTTAATTTGTTGGAAAGCTTACTTCGCTTTTTTTTTCTTTACATATAATAGCTCATTACTACCAATAGCAACCTCATACCTCAAGTTTTGAAATAAAAATTTGTCTGAGCCACATAGAACTGCATGCGATTTTTTCGGAGTAAATTGAGCCAACTTTTAGCGAAAAGCGAAATCTATCGAATCGTTCCTATGAGCAGTTTTCGTATGGATCGATATTAGTGGATCACGCTCGAATATCTTACAGGGGAGCATTCAGTAAGACTGGCTGCATCAAATTGCTTGCATAAACTATACATAAGTTATATTATACATAAGTATTTTTCAATTTAGAGCATGATGCAATGATGTTATTGGAATTTAAGATTTGAGAAAATGAATACAAGTAATGAACGGCAAAAAAAAAATCATACATTTTTTTTAACAAATAGTGTTTACAGAGGAATTAGATATTTTTAGTGTACTAAGTGCATGCACTAGTGTTTGTCTTTGATACAAAAACAAAAAATAATAGACATGGTTAGAGTTATAGCAACACTAATTTCAAGTAGCTCATCTGTACACATTTTCCAATATAATTTATTCTCATGCTATAATTCATATTCGAATCATGTTATTTAAAAGAAATCGGTTACTAATGAAGGTCAAATGAAAAACCCATTTAATGTTCTGACTTGCAAGTATGTTTTTAGACTAAATTATACAATAAGTATACACTAGGTTAACATAAGGTTTTAAAATTAAATCAAAGTATTTTTAAAGCTACCAATCTCTTGCATTCCTAGATTTGTGTATTTTTTTAGCCACCAGTGTTCTTAAAGATAAACTCTGAAAAAAGGTTAAAAAATACACACACCGAATCGTTTCTGACATAGTTTTTCATCCATCATTCTCACTGCATAAAGCTAAAAAATACACGCCTTATCGTAACGCTTCTCATTCGCTCCTTGTTTTCCTAACCGCTCCCTTAACATCTCAATCGGTCCTTCCTGAGCAAATTGTATTTGGTTATAATTTTCCTATCAAAACCAATATACACACACACACATACACACACCAGCTTTACTTGCTGCGTGTGTCCATCCTGAGAAAAATCGACCCACGGGAGCACCCGGTGACGCTTGAAGGCTCTGTCGGTGTGGGGAGACGCAAATTTGATTACAGTCAACATACCCATCTTACCGTTGTCCGTTCGTCCTTTCGTGCTTCATATTTGCATGCTTCGGTTCAATGGCCAGAGCCAAGCACATCGCTCGTGTCGTAACGCAATGGTTTTCTCGAGTTGGGAAAAATCAGCACCAGCAGCAGTAGATGGGAGGCAACACCGGTGGATGGGAAAAATATCGTCCATCCATCAGCATTTTGGTGCAAATTTGCTGCCAGCAGTAACGCTTCAACCGTCTGTCCGTTCGATTATTGGGTTCAATTTGTTTATGTTAATAAAATGCTGGCCCGTTTTTGGTTGGGCGATGGCATGCTTGCCCGGAATCGGTCCGTCGGATTGTTCGAGGCTGTTTTATTTTCCTCCGTTTGACAACAAGCCCACGTCCCATGGGACAGTACGACGGAAATGGGAGCAATCCTCGCAATTGCAGACCGATCGTTGATTATACAGCGAAGGAGAACGTTCCTTGACGGCCTGGGAAAAAACTTTCTCCATCGCCATCACAAAGGAAGTGAGCGACAAGGAAATGTACCAACCCACGGTGGGAACTGCTTTCGGGAATTTGGGAACGCAACGTTGAGAACAAAATTAGAACAGACCAGAGGGAAAGAATGGAGGAGCTGAAGAAATCGAATTTATGATTTATATTGCGTGAGCCTCAAGCAGCCGATCCTATCACTTACGATGAAAGAAATAAGGTTCCGTGGGACAAAAGCATGGCAACGTGGGTGGCAGGATGCTTTACTGCTCCACAAACAATTACTCTACCGAGTGATTTTACTTCCGAGTGAGTCGGGAACTGGGGAAAGCATTCAATTTGCAACTAAACTGCGCGAATCGGAAGTTCCGGGAATGGAATGATGGATGTTGACATTGGGAATTAATTTCAGGGCCATTGGTTGGGTCGTTGTCCAGCAGCATCCTAATTAATTGCACACTCGGGATCGTAATCAAGAAGCGGGAGAAGTGATAATAATAAAATTGTCCTCTCATCTCGATGACGGTGCCAGTGGAACATTGATTCATTTTGGCGCCAGCAAGAATACAATAATTATTTGGATGCATTCAACGTTCGTTCCAACACCGTTTCCATTCAACTTTCCATTCAAGCACAACTGATTGTTACAATTCGAGGCAGAATGCGCACAATCATGCTCTGTGTCCTGTGGCGCAAGTGGCGGCCGATGGCTTGTTTGCAGCATCGATGGAAGGAAATGCAAATTTCGTTGGCACTAGCAACTTTTCCTGGGTACAGATTTAAAAACCACAAAAGCTGTTCGAATCTCTTACCAGCTGCACCGAAACGGTACACGGAACGGCTTTAGTTTGGCTGGACCAACTTTTGACGAGGGCTGATAGTGACAAGCGTAAATTAAATTTTACTGCCGACGCACCACCTCAACATATACAGTGCTACGGGGAAACCCACCAAACTCGGTGCGGAAAGCATTTATTTTGGGTTTGATACTGCTTTTTTATGCTTAAAATACTGCGCTGAATGAATTATCGCATTTTGGACCGGATCTGTGGCTGAAGTTGACACGTCCTGTCCAGTTAAAGTGATGTATTTTTTCGTCGAATTGTGAAGTAACAATTGGAATTTATTACGGTATGCATTGTGCGCGAAGTAAATTGAAGTCGTTAAAGCCTTTTATTCATACGTTACTGGAGCGAGCTCGAACAATTGTAAAGAGCTTATTGTATGAAAACTTGCGTGCATTATGATGATAGGATTATCAAGAGCGATTATATTTCGAACCTATCCAATGAGTTTTTTGTAATATCCAAACACAATAAACTATCTTTACAAACTTAATATTATGAATAAGGTTCAATGCGTGATTAATTGAACAGGTATCTTATTTGTATTCGTCTAATGTCAAACCCAAAATATTATGGAGGACAGGCTTAGTTATATCTATATTTTTTATTAACCTGTATTAGAACATCTTCATCAAACCATCATGACCACGTTATGTGTTGTTTTTACGCATATAACCAACTGTATTTATATTTAAGGTCTATGTGTATTTGTGCCCTGATTCTTCATAGATCTGTATTGTTTCATAATAATTACGATCACCTTTTTTTTTGTTATAGATTTATGGTATTGATGGCTATGCAGTACGGCATATTATTTGCTTGTGTCTTATCTAGAAGTATTTTGAAAACTATTTTGTTTAATTTTTAAGCATCATTTAATCAATTCTATTGATGTCATGGTATGAGACAAGTAGAATTTACAATATCCCCTTAAACCGGTTATTCAATACATTGTGAGGCTCTGTCTTCAAGTAAAATGCGTAACGTAACGTATCAGCAACCAAGGCAGCTTCTTATGAACAATAAATCAGATTCCACAGTTAGTGATTAGATTTCCCGTCGCTACTAAAAATTGCAGAATTTTGATTATTCTTTTTTTTATAAACCAAATTTGAGGGCATTCA
>KB667456.1:1951799-1961804 GCA_000349065.1 Anopheles quadriannulatus
AGCTGACAGGCTGAAATTTCAGCCTACGAGCTTCAAACGGAAAGGGCCCCTTTATTAGTTTTAGAGTTGTGGCATGACTGTTCTCAACAAACTTACTCAGTTTTAAAACAAACTTACTACGGCTTGAAGCGGCTGTACTCAAATTAATAGACTAAGAATGAAAGTAAAAATAAACTTGACGATTTTTTTCATACAATATATCATCTTTTAGTTTGTTAGCAATGTTTTGAAACTAAGTAAATAACACCAGTCACAGAAAAGTTATTGTTTCTGCGGCAAACTTTTAGGCGCTTTTACACAGTTGGTTTAGTTCACCATCTGAACATTTTTCCTGCTCAATTCCACTTAGCAACTTACTACCAGCGCCGGCCGGGTCATTAGTGACAAACGGGCGCCGGTTCACTTTGAGCATCGCGACCAAAACGTTGTCCACTCGTCGCGCAGGTCATTCGTTAACACGCTAATTTGCTATGCTATACCGTGTTCCGCTGTACTCCACCCGAAGCGAACCATTGGAAAGTGAACGAAAAAACTTTCCGTAGAAAATTAATTGGATCAGCTACAAATTATTACTTGACTTGGGTGCCCCTGGACGCCAAAGTGCTGAACAGCCGGAACCAGCCGGGTGCCGAAGGTCACTCAAGCTTCTTGTGATAGTTTCGGACAGTCGAAAACCGACCCAGTCAACGTCAGGCGGGAGTGTAAACAGGATCGTAAATTTTCGCAACAAAACTTTCCTTCATTCTACTCTCAAACTCATCTGTGTGCCGTGTTTTCCCTCAAAACATTCCCCCTGGGAGAAAGAGATAAATAGTGAGTGAGTGTGGAAGAGAGCGAGAGAGAGAGAAAGAGAGAGAGAGAGAAAGAGAGAGAAGAAAAGAGAGAGAGTGAAACAAAAAGCGAAGCACCGTAGAACGGAATAATTAAGCGGATATCCTACAAAACTCTTTTCCCTCCACCGGATGTCGTTGGCTTGGTCTTGGGAGAAAAGTAAACATGAAGCGAGTCTTGAAGCGCACAGTGTCCCCACGGTGACCCGATCTATCAGCCACACTGCTCCGAGTGCTCCAATGTTCGCTTCAAAGTTTCTAGTCCAAGTCAAACCTGGCACGTAAAGCAGTCATTCCATCCCTTTTCCCAGGAAAAGCCTCACTCGTTAATAAATTATCACTCAACAGTAGCCAGCAGAGTTAAGCATACTCTTGGCGAATACAGCAACGCTTTTATTTCCCGCTGGAAAATGGAAGCAGAACGCGTCGATACGGAGCAAATTGTTATTTGGCCTGTACTAGTAGACAAAATGGAGCCAGGCATTCAAATTGCTGAAAGAGCAGTTCGAAAAAAAATAGCAATTTAATTACGCGAACATTAATTACCACACCAACGCAGGTAATGGTTGACGGGTGGTTGCTTTCGGGACAACAAATTAACTGACTTTATGTTCCGTGTTGCCAAGCAGAATTGTAATTAAAAGAACTTCTGTTTGTACAGTTCCGGCTATCGACACTTTTGGCTAGGCTTGTGGAATGATATTGCCCAATTACCCAATAGTTGTGAGTTTTGCAGGGAGAACAGGAATTTGATTAGAAACAGATAAAATTCGATTTCTAAATGAGTTCTAAATAGGTGTATGTAGGAAATTTCCGATCATGGTTTGACTTTGATCAAGAAAATCATTTCTTGGTATTTGTGCGCTATTGAAGATGGTTAAGCAGTATAACAAATTTTCCGGCTCAATAGATTTTTTATCAACTTTGCGTCTCTTAAATGATCGAATGAGATTGATTGTCATACAAACCCATCCTTGAAGGACTGTCTATTCGGTACTCATAAAGCTAGTAAGCTTGTATAGCCCAATCGTTGCGTGGATAAGGAAAAATAAATATCATGCGTCGTTGTCTGCCACACAAGGAACACATTTGTAGAACAACACACAAAATCCCGGTACCAAAATACTCTTCGCTTGCCTCTATTTGCTTAACACAAATGCCTTTCCCATCCATAAACACTGTCTCCTGTGCGATTGCTTTGTTAGCCGCGTGGAAAGTGCAAACGTTAACATTCATGCAAACTCCAAAGCTAACCGCCACCAGCCACAGGCACGTTCGGTCTGTGTCGCCCCGATTCGCCCCGTTCATCTTATCGATGCAACCCGTTGCATACAAAGGCCCCACGGCAGCAGACGTGGCGCAATGCGTGCGAGATTTTGTGCGCTCGCGGACGTGTAAACATTCGTACGCCGCTTTGGTGGCCACCGCAGTGGGCAAAATGTTTTCTTAAGCTGCTGGGCTTTTTTTCTGATTATGCGAGCAATTCTTTAACACCCTGTCGGTGATGTGGTGTGACTACGTGGTTGAGTGCGGGGTGCGTTTTTTTAACCTGTACTTTGGATTGCGTCGATGTCGATTGGCATCGTCGCGTGCGTTCGGTAGTCGGTGTTCTCTGGGGATGGTGAGATTGAACGATCCTTCAGCAACCGTCTGATGGAACGGTTTTTAATGTTTGTGCTGTTTGTTTGATTGTTTGAAGAACGTGTGAGTGCCTCTAGTTGCATATTGATGAGCAGCGAGCATACTGGAGAAAGCGATACGTTTGGGCGAGAAAATGGTAAAGGTGAATGTTTGAAAAAATAAAAAAAATAAATTGAATTTAATTTCCGAGAAATGAATCATTGTTTTTACAGCTCATGCAATCTTTCAACACATATTTTACTACCCAGACCGTAGAAAAAACGTACTCAGACAAACATAATAATAATATGGGATGTTCATTCTCCGTTTTCCATCAACTGATAGGTAGGAAAATGCTTATTTTATTTGCTGAGCACACCGTAGCACGATCGAAGAGTTTTAGTTCTTGTACCAAATCAGATTTGGAAGCCGTTTGCCATGGTACATTAGCGCTATCCCATATATTGGCAGCCCCGTCGCAGGCACAATAGTGCTGAAACCAATAATCACGTACCGGAAGGATGGAGTTGGTAGTTTAAGCTAGAAGGACGGAGTGTCTCGGGAAAGCAGTACCCCGCCTGCCCAAGATATGGTGGTCAATTTTATGACCCCATTCTAAATGGCATCCTTTCCGTTGTGCAGAGCACAGAGCAGGGCAGTTTGTTGTCCCGATGCAGCTCACTCTGACTACTGCTGACTCACTCCGTGTATAAGCGATGGCGGGAGAGAAGGAAACTCAAATGGGGCAGAAAGCTATCTTCCCGCACATACACACAGGCGGAGGTCGTAGGAATCGAGAATCGAATTGAGCAAGCACCCAGTCGCTTGAACGCTACAGTCGGTTCGCTTTCCTTTATGCCGAAACACATAAAAACATCCTGTTTTTGGCTGGTCGGACGCAGCACTAATGTGTAAATATTTTTCCTATTACCGCAACGGGCGATGGACTCATAAAAGCGCAACTATCACATCACAGCGGTAGAATGGTGCCGATGATGGTGATGGCGTTTTGTCTGGTGATAAACGTACTGAGGATGACCCTTCCAATGGCCAAAGATGGTTGCTGGCTGGTTTGATAATCGATTTTATTGTCAATGTATGGGGTAAACGTACAGTTTTGTAAAAGCTCTGATCTAGACATCTTTAACAACACCGGTGAGAGGGGTTTGGATGTTGTTTAGTTTTAGGTTAATGTATAGTGGAAATTGTTTGAAATAACAAAATCAAACAAAAACATTTATTTTACCAAGCAAATCCAATCCGAAATCCCTGTCAAGAAAAGTGGATATAACGCTTGCAATAAACCAGCTTCTTTGAGTTAAAGTGAACATTCATCATATTATATTGAAGTGGTAGTACAAGTAGTAGCAATTTTAAAGTAACGATATATGTTTAAAGTTCTACTTTTTTTGAACACATTGTCAGCAATAAATATTAAATATTAAATTTCACCAACATTATCGTTGCAGCTTAATTCATGGT
Organism: Anopheles quadriannulatus; assembly: GCA_000349065.1. Classification (NCBI taxonomy): domain Eukaryota; kingdom Metazoa; phylum Arthropoda; class Insecta; order Diptera; family Culicidae; genus Anopheles; species Anopheles quadriannulatus. The sequence goes on from KB667456.1 coordinate 1,955,732, forward strand.
AGAGGTATGGGAATTTTATTGCATGCAAATATTCAATGAACGATTGTGAAATGTTTCGCTGGCCGCATATAAAAAAAAACTCGATGAAACAGCAGGGAATTGGACATTAATAAGCTTAACTCTTTTATTTCTATGAAATGCAGTATGGAGCTATGCAAATTGGGCTATTTAGCTTGAAAGGAAACCAATTTGTTTCCACCATGTGGTGGTACCTATTATCTGCCTAATTGAAATCATATTGCCTCTGATTCTGATTAAACTGAAGTTTCGCTGGCTGGTGAAAACACTGTTGATTATGTATGGACGATGGTGGAAAAAACAAATTCCTTTTATTTGTCACCAGCTGCACGTGAGGCGATTTTCTACTTTTCTCAGTGATTCGATGGTTTTCATCGTGTTTCGATCAACTAGTCATTTCATCAATCTATTTTTATCGTTTGACCTGGGCTTCATAAAAACACAATATAAACCCCCCAATTCCTTTCAACTGCACGGTTCTTGAAATCAAATCTATTTTGCGAAGTTTGGGAATAAAAAGATGCCACTGGATGAAAGTGGATGGGGGGAAATAACAAAACCTTCTCATTTCCCCGCTACTGATAGTTTTCAAGGCTGCGTAGGATTGTGGCACTTTTGTGCTAATCTAGGGTGCCGCCAAGTCAGATAACAGGTGAAAATATGAGGAGTTTGACTTTGGGTGGCCGCCACTGTATGTTTGTTGGAATTAAAATCTTCGAGCTATTACTGTACATAAAACTATCTAGCATAAATGCAGTTCCTACGTAGCAACCTGCCAACATGGATTCGTACCCCGGCGCTCTACTACTACCAATCTACTTGAATTTGTTTCAACGTGTTCGCATTCCTTCGACCGGCGATATGCAGTGAATGCACTGTACATCGTTTTGAAAGCTGTCTTTGATTGTGTGAATCAAAAACTCCTTGAAAAGGAACTGTTGTACATGGGTTTCTCATATGGCACAGTTGCATTGATTACAGGGTTTCCCACGATTTATTGGTCAGTTCCCATGATTTTTTGGTGTGTTCCCACGATGTTTTGGTCGTATTCCATAGACTTTTGGTTCGATCCCATAATTTATTGGTAATTTCCGATTGGATATCAATACAATTAGACCAAAAAAAATCTGGGAAACGATAAAAAAACCGTGGGAACGCACCAAAAAAATATGGGAATCCACCAAAAATTAATGGGAACCAACCAATAAATCGTGGGAAACCCTGTATGTTATATTTATCAAATCGTCGATACAGAGTTAAAATTGATAACGTTGTGTCTGATGAGTTTGCTAGCTTATCTGGTGTACCCTTAGGTAGTAACATAGGACCGTTGTTGCTCTTGTTGTTTATGAACGATTTGACCACGTGCGTTGTTTATGAACGATTTGACCACGTGCGTTGCAAACACATGTCTGATGTATGCTGACGATATTAAACGTTTTATGCCTGTTAAAAACCTAGGATGATTGTTATATAACAGTTCATAGACTCTTTTAATTATTGGTGCGTTTATAATGATTCTAGAACTTGCAACTGACAAATGCTTCATTATAACGTGTCACAGATTCTATGGATTGGATTCTCTCTAGCAGGCAGGGCGTTGTTTTGTCGGCAATATGTTTATGATTTAGGTGTTATTTTGGACCAAACCTTGACGTTTCACCTGCATTGCACATTGACAACTTTGTCAGTAAGGCTTTAAAATTATTATCGTTCATTTACGGTCAATTTTGCGAATGCAATAATCTATTTTGTCTAAAATAAATGGTTTTTTGTGTGTGTTTGGTTCGTTCGTGTGTTGAGTATTGTTCTGTTGTTTGGTTTCCACAAAGTGCTATTTGGGCAAAAAAAGATAGAATCTGTTCAACGCAGGTTTATTAAACTAGTTGTTAATTTTTTTTTTCGAGGAGTTAGTATTATTGGAACCTTGTTGCTTGTTATTAGGAACGTTGCTTGTTATTAGGTCTCCATTCGTTTCAACATCGCCACAAAGTTAATCAAAGAGTTTGAATTGGATGCACCTTCGCTACTAGGAAAGCTTAACATTTATGCACCTGCACCCTTCGCTTGCGCAGCTTACTTAATACCTTACCAAGACGCACACTTTTATTACTAAGAGCCTTTTATTACTATTCAATTTTGATGATACTCGTTTTCAATTTATCTAGCGATTAATTCAAATTTTAACATAAACATGCAGTAAAATTACATTAATTATGTAAATGATCGATTGAGGCCAAAAAACCAACAATGAGCCTACTACATTTTTCATGCACTTTTCGGTTGAGTGAAAAGCACTAAAAATAAACCGACTATCGATCCGCTTTGCGACACGGTGCTGAGGCTTTATCGAAAATTGGGTTGAGATTTTGAAAATTTGGTGTCCTACTGGTGTTGTTATTCAAATATGATAGCTCGGAATTTAGGTCACCAAAGCTACTTTCAATTTACGAAACAACCTTTACCAACTTGGGACTCTATACCGTAAAAAAAAAAACCATCCCCCCTGTTCACGAAGTCAATGTCCCGGTCGGGCGTAATTGGAACGGAGATGAAACAGTCGGTGAAAAGCTTCAATTGTAAATGAAGGGTGGATGAAGCGCTCAAACCAAATCCCTTTCGCTCCACACACATCCTGAACATCAACACAATTTTCTTTGAACCGTAGCATATCTGCAACACAACGGCACAGCGAAAAAAAACAACAGAGCAACTATCGGAAAACAACAGCACTGCAACGGGTACTGCAAAACAACTGCAGCATCCGTACATTGCTGGCTCGGTGAAGCTGTCCCAACGTGTTTTTTTTCTTCTTTTTGTCATCAGCATTCTATCGCACTCGCAAGCTAATTTGTGTCGCGATGCAAACTGGCTTTGCTGTCCGTTGTTTTTGATGCAGTAGGGTAGTTTTACTTTTTTGTAGCTTTCTTCATTTTTGGGAACTAAGAATGTCTGTTGTGAGTGTTTACTTGGAATTGGACTACGCTAACGTGTTACAATCGTTCTGCGTGGATATAGTGACACAACTTTTAAACAATTTTTTTGCCTTGAAATTAATGAGTTAGTAATGCATAAATAATGCATTTTTTTTTTCAAAGAAAAAATAAAGCCACATCCCAGTGAAAGATTGTAGAAAGGACTCCAAATGCTGTATTACATGCACCTAAAGCAAGGCTTTCAAGTTTTTTTTCATGCATTAGAGAACCAATTTCCATTTTGATTTCTAATTGTTTGAACGAATGCCAATTTGTTGGTCGCCTTATATTCTATCCAAACAATGAAATTGTTCTTATTAAAAAAAGAAACAAAATTGATAGAATGTTGCAAGATAAACGTGATGGTATAAACTACATCGGAAAAATAATGTTTTCTTCTCGCAGAAAAAAAAACTTTAAAGCTTGTTTCCATTTTTTCTAAAATTTCATATATTGACGGAAGGACAGCTCGATATCGTGGTACTTACAAATAATGCTCGAAGAATATGGAAAATAAATTATACGTTCTCTGTCTGGAAAATGATTTAAACGATAATCATGATGTTTTACATGAACTCAATTTTAACGCATGAATAGTCATCAAATTAGGACTTGCATGTCGGTAAAATGTATCATGAAAAAACTTTGCTTTCTCAAAAAAAAGATCGTTTCTTAACGATAATAAAGTCTTTTCATTAATGGATGGCATAGTTGCATTGGAATTTATTTTTGGTTTCAGTTTTTGTTATGGTGAGTTTATATGAAAATACATCAAAATATGTAAAATTAATTCAAACCTCGTTTGAACCATGAACCATCTTGGTCGACTGTAAGTTTTGAGGCAAATTGTGTGATGATATTAGTACTATGTTCAAACTATTATTGCATGCATATCATGAAAAATATATTCCACATCAATGAGAGATTTTTTACGTTAAACTTGGATTCTTCTGGCACTTCAACAAATAAAGTAAAACGTCAAAAGGCTTTCGGCGTTAGACGTTGTCAGTTTTTTTTAAATTATCTCACCGTGTCATGTGCAGGTAGTGTAAGCGAAAAGCAACTACAAGCAAAAAAATGCGTCTGCATCCACGATACGCACAACCACGAGGAAAAGGACGTCCGCATACCTCTTCGCAAGGAACATTGGCCTGGGTGCGCTGTAATTACTCGTGCCGGTATGGTCCGGTTGGTTGCATTTTTCACCGTCACCACGCAAACTCTTTTACACCAAGCTGTGCAGATAACGAACTTCACGCCGGTAAGTCTGGAGGATCGTGCGGTTAACCCGATGGCTAATTCATACCATTCGTTTCTGCTGACTTTGGGGGAAAAAATACGTTTCCTCTTCTGCAGCACTGACCAACGAGCTTTTTGCCAAGATGGGTACACGATGGCATGTGTTTGGGCGAGTCTGGGTCGTGCGAAACTAATGTAACACGAGTGACAACACACACTGCATTGCGAGGGAAGCGAAAACACTCACACGAAGATGCAGCACATAACCACACCCAAAGCCCAACAACATGAAAACTCTAATTTGCAGCATTCTGCTCCGTTTGATTAAACTTTCACACACTCTTCCTTACTTCGTTTGGCTCGTTTGGTTGGCTTTGGTTTTTGTTTACCGTGCAAAAGTCTTACCCAGTAAAAAAATCCAAGAATTCTTTTGAATGAGATTTTTTCTACAAAATAAACTGCAGCCACAACCGAATTGATCGAACTGTAGAAAAATTTGTCCGATAATGCTTTTCTCTGTGCACACAATTTTCCTTACATTGCTCACGTTTCACGCTTTTGTGGGTGGTTTGGTTAAGCTTATCTTCTCCGTTGGGGTGTGCAACTACGAAAATAGGAAAAGTTTTTCCACCATCATCCTTGCAAAAAACGACATAGTGCCTTCAACGAGACGAACCCATCGAATAGAGATGGGTTTGTGGTCTTGAAGTTCGCGTCTACTGTTCGTGTTTTGTCGAGGCTCAGGAACTGTACAGTACAAGCTGATTGGTTTTCCATTTATCCGCCTTCCAACACAAACTGACCCACGAAAACGAGCCGAAACTTTCCCTTCGCTGTAAAATAATCGGTCTGATCATGTTTTTCCCCGTATCAACACGTCTTTCACTGTCCCTTTGCCACCAGTCTCGAGCCAATTCTGACCAGCAGTTGTTGAAATTTGTTGGCAAAAAACTTTTCATTAAACGCTCTTTGCACAATTAAAAGAGTAATCTATCAGGCATGCATGTTGAAAGAATGGTAGCAACATAAAAAAAACCAGAAATTCGTTCCATTCCCCAACACTTGCTTTCATCTCAGCGCAACAAACGAATGCTGTGAAGTGCACGGTTAGGGTTTAATCGATGAGGATGGCCGGACGACGACACACTTGTCGGAATGGAACAGAAACTTTATCGTACTGCTGTTGGAAAGCGATAAACGGGGATTGGGGGAATTGTAACATGGGCTAAGCTAACTGTTTTTTACAACTGCCCGTTGGTTATCGCATTGGTAGAGCATGAGATATTCAATCAACACGATAAGCATCCAAACTACTTGCTGCAGAGTAGTTATGGTAATCCAATGGTTTTTGGATAACGATTTCCGTATAATGTTGGAATAAGATAAGCACATACAAGTTGAACATACAAGAAGAAAGAGAATCTTTCCAACGGACGTATAAAAGTAAAGTTTAAGCTATTGTAGTAGCATTTCAAAATTAAATCGCGATCCAATTGTACAGTCGTCAACTCGAACGACTCAATAACATGCAAGTCATGGGTTCAACCTTAGAATGGACCGTCCCCCCGTAGCAAGGGCTGAATATTCGGCTGCGTCGTAATGAATTAAGTCTCGAAAGCCTGGCCATAGGCCAGCATGCCCGCATAGGACGTTATGCCAAATAGAATAAGTACATTTTGTCCTTATATTTATCAGAATATGGCTTATCGTACATCAAAAGAAAATAATTTCAATTCCCCAACTATTTGCACGATAAAACATGATGAAATAAAAACTCTAATATATTTCATTGTGAATCCTCACTTTGTTGACGGTGAAAAAATAATGCTCATCGCGGAATA
>KB667456.1:1962568-1987422 GCA_000349065.1 Anopheles quadriannulatus
ACTGATTAATTAAAAATATAATAAATAGAGCGACTGATGCAACGCAATAGAGAGTTTCCACTTTGTGGAAAGACATATTCATATACATTGCGTTGTAAAATACATCCCACGTAAAAAAATAAAAATCATTTTATGGTAACATTTCAAAACATCTAAGTAAAACAATCTTTTAATATTTATGGTAAATTATATTGTTTTATCTTATCTTATAAGATCTGAAACCTGTCAGATCTTTTATTACTCTCACACTATCAAAAAGTTGTACGCCAACTCGTTGATCGGTATAATGCAGATATTGACAAAGTATGGCTCGCGGTTCGCATGCCCCTGATTTCAGCTTAGGCTGCGCTCTGGCACCAATCGAACACGAAATCCGACTCGAACAAACCCATATAATCATATGGAGGTGCACTGTCAGACACAAACAAACAAACAAAACAAACATGTCAAATCCCATACATTTTTCATGTTCGATGTCGTGTTCGATTGGTGCTAGAGCGCCGGGTTAGATGACGAATCTTTTACCTTATTAGAACAACAAACATTCTTCTTGTATTTGTCGTAATATCCTACGCAGCCATCCTAGCCTGTACAAGCTTCTGAGACTTATTCAATACCTCGCAGCCGGATAGTCAGTCGATGCTACGGAAGGACGAATTGTTAGTCATTCGAGCGAGCGATTTTACCACGGGAAAGCCCCATGAATACGTATCAGGTTTCTAAAACGATTTTTTAATGCCTCTTAATGGCTTTAATGGCTCTTAATGCCTTAAAGTATTCCTTAAAGTATTCCGACACATGTTAAATTGACAACATCATACACTGTCTGTTAAATAATGAACAGCAGTTTCCAGAACATAGCGGCTGGCATAAAAAAACCAAATTGTAATTGTTGGTTTATTCTCATGTATGCATGATGTCATTCTACATATGTTCTTATATGCATGTGCGAATTTGATTATGAAGACACACAGATTTTGTAAAATATATCACAAACTCGCAACTACAGTTTGAAAAAAGAATGTCAAAGAATGGAACAATAATATATATATGAAATCAATTATGCAATCTACAGTTTCTAAAGTTCTAAAAAAATCTAATGTTTACATATGTAATACATAAAGTAGTATTCAGGCTTTGTAATAAAAAATAGAGCACTACGGCTATACCTAAATATGATTCCGAATATTACGGATATCCATTACGACCGTATGCAAGAAACTATAAATAATGCCTTTAATACCAACGGGTAAACACAACCACAAAGAAAGATTTTTTAGCTTCTCTCAATCCTACCAGAACGGATGTTTTGCTTTTACCAAGAATCCGAGAAAACTTGTCGTTTGTGTACTTTCCTCCCGCCCGAAATTTTAACTCCTACCCTCTTTTTTCCACTTTGCATGGTAAATGTTTAAACACTTCACCTGTCGTTTGCGGACACATGATACCGATGTGCTCAGTGTTTCTCGATTGAGTTACGCCGTTTGGTTCCGGCTGATCAGTCTTTCCCTCGGCGCTACCAAATGGTGTGTGACCAAACGTCCCTGGAATATCCACTATCGCAGTTCCGCAAAAAAACATCACCTTGCCCGGGATCTTGGAGTAAACGGGGAAAACAAGTACACCGTTTCCCATCGAATCGTCGAATAATGTATGAGCAACTCGTCGGATCGGTCGACTAGCGTGCAAAAGTCATCGGTGCTCGGCCCGAGGAGGGTTTGCTGTGAACTGCGCACAGTGAGGGTCCAAGCACTGGGGCAAACGTTGGTCACTTTTCACCGGAGGTGTTGAATTTGCAAAAGGGCACCGAACCGAACCGATGCCCACGGTATCGGTCCGTTTGGTTCGATGGCCAGGAGCAATCGCAAAAAGTAAAAAGCGATCGACAACTGGACCAACAAACTGGACAGCTCTGTTGCTGCTGCTCGGACATGTAGTGTAGGGTCTCTGAAGTGGGCATAAAATGGATACATTGCTGAATGAAATGAACTTCCGGTAGTCGTCCTGCAGGAATTTCGAACACGAAATCGAATTGGTGGTTTTAGTAACAGCCAGCACAACATCGTTCCAATATTCGTACAGAGTAGCTACTTTTTAAGAGCAAATGTTCTCACTTTCTAGATGAAAACTGTTGTACAATTTTAAGGTGTATTCTGTTGAAGAACTACTTTAGTGTATTATTAGCTTAGAGGCGTCACTGCCAACAAAATGGTTTGACTTTAATAAAAAAGGTAAATAAAGCCTTTACACGTTTATCAACCACTGTATCAACTAACAACTAACCGACGAAACAAACCACCACAATGCATCACCACAGCTCCATTTGCACTGATTTTGATCATTTGGATCGTTGGCCATGAACGGGTTGACCGAAACCAAATCAAACTCCCATGCCAACCAGCGCATTCGGAGAAGAATGTGTTTTTCTTATTCATGACCCAATGCTCGACAGTTGAGCGAATTCGATTTTCGGTATCATTGCTTTGCTGTCATTCGGTGCCTGATGCTTCGTTCATACACTGCAAAGGATGCAGACCATCAGATGGAAAGACTGAAAGAGAAAGACTGCGAAGCTTGTAACTTTGTATGGAGCAAAGGTACATAAAATTACACCGTTCGTTTGGATCAAGCAGCTACGTGTACCGTCGTCAGATCGATGGATGAGATTTCATCAAATGTAACTGCTAATAACTGATCGTTAAGATAGTGTTGTGTTTGCGATTTATGCGTCAAACAAATGGAATGGTTCATGAAATTTCTAGAATACAATTTAACGTGTGTCTTTACAAACATGGATGTAATGTAACTATGTAAACTATAATAATGTAGACGGCAATGAAATCGTTTATAAAATGATTTAAAACATTTAAAATCTCTCTACAAACACATACAGTAGAAAGGTTTATAGAAGGAAGAGAAAAAAACGACCCCAAATTGTAACCCGCTTTAAACCAGCAGATGAAAATGTCCCTCGTGCATATTCAAAGTTTATTTAGCCCGAGCGTGAATATTCAAATGTAAGAGTAAGTACGAAATTGCACCAAATCCAAATCCAAATGCTGTCTGGTAAACGGTTCCTTCGCACACATAAGAGCCCCTTTGGGCATTCTTTACCACGTTCAGCTCACGGAAACGGGTGGCAAAATGTAGACAAACACAAGCGATTGTTTTTGAATCAGTGACATTTGCAACGTTTACTCAAGAGACCAGGATAATTTAGTGTTGTTTGCACACAGGAATGGCACATTATTAGATTCGTGGAAGTGAAACGGAGAGAAAAACGTTTAATGTTATTTATCAAAACGTTCGACTAAGTTTGTTTGATAGGAAGTCTTTGGTTAATATTAAAGTATTGATGTTATTTAAAATCCTTTATTTTTGTAAAGCAAACATTTGCATAAATTATCTTTTCTCAATTGCTCTTGAATAATCCTTGTTAATTTTAGGAACTGTAAGTCGTTCGTATTTAATTAGAGTTACCCCACATATTCATAATAACCATAAATCATATCAGCATGCAGTGGTAGTATCGATATGGCCACTCTACCGATTTCGATCCACGAACACTTTAACGCTCGTGCTTAACGTCAGCAGATCGATGCATCGAGCAGATCATCAACAAAGCCCGGCCCCATCACTGATGACAGCGCAGGGCATCAATTTAGTCTTGCATAATTATGATGTATTGTGAACACAGTCATGCTCTTGCTTCTGTTCAAACAGCGTGTGGCGGAATTATTCATCCAGAAGCATGAAATTTAATCAGTACCATCGTGCAATGCTTTGGGTAAACTTTAGGCAATAGATGGACGTATTTCACGTAATAAGCCATCGCCGAAAACTTCATCACCTTCGGGGGAATCTAATGTATACAAAAACTAAACTCGGAGATATTGACAAGCTGCACTATAACAATGTAAGCTACAACGTGTCTGTTTGTCCGCTACAACAGCGTAGCAGCATTGGAGTGCAATTTCAACTACGCGTAGCTTTGTTGTGTTTACTAATTAAAATCTTGTAGTAAAAAGCCTTTTTTCGAAAAATGTTGTATAATTCATCTGCTGGGTCCTTATACACGGGGGGTTGTTATGCACGCTAAAATACGGTCGATGCTCAAAGTGTCACTTTGGTTGCGTTATAATCAATTTAAACTAATTGTCATTACCCACCAAATGTGTTCAATCAATTGATGGTGTAAAAAACACGCGTGAAGTGATAATTTGACATAATTGATAAAAATAAAAAAAAAAACTCTCAAAGGCAAACCCACACCATTACGGTCGCATACTTCATTGGTACCTAGCAAATCAGTTTGCTGCTCTTAAATCACTCAACGGCTTGCTATGAATGTGATAATATTCGAGTATCGATCGTTCACGTTACCAATATAAAGTGTTAATATTCAAAAAATGTTACTTGACGCGAGTTTTGTTTGTGGCGTGGACACTCAAGCCATAAAAAAAATGAGTAAAAACCCATCTTCCTGGCGATTACGACCACCAACCATTTCATTTTGATAAACATGTAGCTTTTAATTATATTTAAACTGTCGGTAATGGTATACTGCTAGCAAAAAATGTTGAAAATAGAGCCCGACGTATGAGGCTCCGGTGAATACTGTTTCCTATTTTCTGAAATTGAGTTTTGAGTGATTAATTTCAAGCTTTCATGGGTGCACTATTGTACTCTTAAATGTTTGTAGTGCGATCTGCAATGTACCTAAAATGTGCAATTTACTGAAAGTTATGAAATATTTCTTGTTGTTACCGATAATATGAATTACAAATGCACATTCATGATGAACAATAAGATAACTTTCAAAATGCCGTGTCGATTCTAGAGAGCTTTTTCCATTAAAATCAGTATAACAGTCATTATTTTGTACAACAAAGTTGATACCTGAATTCAAAACTATAACCACCGTAAGCAGGAATACTCTATGGCGCACTGTGCAATGAATAGATACAACTTTTCCCCATAACAATTTTAAATATAGATCGTATGCATATCATAGAGCTGGAAACCAGTGGACCAACTTTCAGCTCACATATTCATATTTCATGACTGTATCCACATCAAATGACTGTATCCACGTCAAATTTCCCTCAACTACAGGGTTTCGTCAAAATAATTATTGCTACGTTTATTTGCTTAGTGTTGCTCCAGTATCATTTACTAGCAATAAGTTTTTTTTTTTACTTTAGTGTACCACATATTTTATCAGATCAGATACAACGCAGAAAGTATATTCAACTTCTTCTAATTCATAAGCCGATAGGTCTTACATGGTTTTACAAGTTATTTTGCAATGTGCGCTACAGATTTTGTTGCTCATGAAATTTACTTTGACTCCTAGTACGTTCTTGGACTGGTCTAATTTTAATTTTAGCCCGTCCAAGTTTAATTTTGACAGCTGTATCGCGGTACAGGTTTGCCTATGTTTTCTACATTATTTTACACATTTTGACACATTTCATTTAACAACGAAAACAAGAAGACTTAAACTTTAAAATGATGAGTCGTTTCATACACAACTCATTTTATTCACTAAGTAGTTAGCATTTGAAAATGCACTCCAACACAAGCATATTACTAAAAGTTAAAGTAACTCTAAAATTTTGGAAAATAATAACTCTCTTCAAAATTACTATGCTACTTTCGTTGAATCCTTCCACCAACGGTATTTGGCTGATTCAGACCGTAGAGCGCTAGGCCTAGGTCATGTAATACGCAGATAACCACCCAAAATAGTCATTAGACCTTAAATAACTGATATCAACTGATTTAAGAACCATATTTGCCAATATTGGCATGCTATGTGGTGATTTGTGCTATGAAATGAAGACTTTTCGACTTTCAGTGGACAGTGACATAGATTTCATACCTTGTATCACATTTATGCATAGTGTTCCGAGATTTTAAAAGATATCGATCGATCAAATTCCAATAAGCTCTAGGGAACTATCCTGGGTGCCGCAAAGTGAGATAACAGATAAAAATATGATATGTCCGACTTTAAGTGCCTGCCACTGTATATACATTATTGGACATCAAATTCAACAAATTTTCCTTAAAGAAGTTCTACAACATACGAAAGTTCTTACAGTGGAATTAAGTCTTTCATTTAAAAAGGCCGTAATCTGCACCGTAATAGACGTGTTGAATTTCTCGATCAGGCAGTGTTTAATGTATTAAGTTAAAACTAATTAATTTAATACATTAAATAACGAATTCCATAGTTCATTGATTCTGAAATTAACATCCATGAAGATGACGATTCAAACAAGCATCTAGATGAGAAATTAAACCTTACATGCATTTAATAGCCAAATTATTTGCCCCTTGAGGATCGGAATGAAACATGAACAACCCGACTATATTAAAAAGATGTGGTAGTTGCAGACCGGCTACGGTCTTGTAAATAATGAGTGATGGACTTATAACAACATTTTTAAACCCACTTACACGAACATTAAGACGTATTTATCTTGATATTTAAGTAATTGTGTAAGTTTCCTAATGTAGTAACCTGTTTCATGAAAAATCCATCGACGATAACATCCCAAACTTGACTTTGGTTATTATGTTGCCTTTTTGCAACCAAACGGAAACCCACAAATGCCGTAAACCTGAAACGCAAACATTTATTTGCATATGTATTTGGCAAGGAAAAACTTTTCCCCACATGTGAGAGCCCTACAGGAGAAGTTGCTGGTTTTGAAGGAGAAAATTGCAAACATGAAAACAAAACTGTTTTTGATGCATAGCTACGATGGTGTCTGGAAGTTAACAAGCAGCTTAGGAACATACATTTCAAATGTGTCTCTCTTGTTTGGTTTGCCTGTGTTTGTTTTACACTCACAAAAATAAACCTTTTTTTTTTAACACGAAAACAATAGCAGACAGTAAGAATTTAAAATTTTCGCATGCTGTTTTGGAATTCAAATGATTTTTCCAACAATTTAATACTCTCCATTTATAAGCTGATTAAATTCATTTCTTATGTTTTCCCTAACCGCTCCTCCTTCATCAATAATAACTATACTCCAATGTCACGCAAAAATTAAACAATAATTGTCCACCTTCCCCAATCGTCATTATTATGCACCATAAAATACCTTAAGACCTATAAAATACCAACCAGTGGCCACACAATCGTACTTATTATACCTTTCGTTGCATAATTCAATGATGATGCATTCCTACCGTTTGTCCATTGCTATCGCCGTCCGCTTAATCCACACCATATGGTACGCCAGAGATAGTAGCACCGCCGGGAGTGAAGTTTATTATAAAATTGTTCTTCCCATTGCCCCAACGGGCACGAACTTGTCAAACTGCCAACGGAATTATGCTCGTACTGCCACCACAATACCGGTACAGAAGAGTGGGTGAATTCTGTGTTACAGCGGCGGAAAGGTATGTGTCGAAGCATTCTGCATACGTTCTCGCCATCTTTCCCAGACATTTGCCTGGCCCCGGTTCCGGAATCCGACCCCCAACACATGGAAGTCCCACTGTAGAACATTCTGTAAACTTGACTTGCCCTACTTTACCACTTTGCCGCTCGGAACACGGCCAGGAAGCCATTTAATAAATTGCACAAATTATGAACGGAAGCCTAATCGATGGCAGTCGAGCGGCATCCATCGATCGCGGTGCACTACCACGTGGCACCGTACACTAGGCGGCAAACGGGGTGAATTAATTGTGGCACTGGCAATTCAATCAACTGCCTGAAGTATGTTGGTTATTCCGATGGTTCTGAGGGTGGTGCTGTCCATGCAGCTGGCCCGAACAGCAGGCGGTTCATTTTCTGTTGCAGTGGGCCATATTTGTGAAAGTTCACCGAAGCTTCGATCGCAGTTTGACTTCAATGTTTCGTCAACGATGATGGTGGTAGTGGTTTTGCATGCCAATTAGTGTAATGGCAACGTTGCGTTACATACCATCGCCCCGAAACATTTTCCCTGCTCAAAATACGTTGGCGATTTTGAGGTAAATTTGATTGGCAATGATCGGTTGCAATTGATTGGAGCGCAGGAAAAGCCAGTTTTTAGCAGAGTACTTACTTTTGTTTCGATGAAAGGGTCACTGGGTTTGCAAAGCAATATCACTTTTTAAAGACCCATAAAGATTTAATCAAAAAGTAAATAATTTCCATTCATGTAATCAAAGCGAGTTGCATCTCTTTCCAGGTTGCTTACAGACTGACTTTATTCTATGAATATTTATTACATGTATAATTCACGCAAACTTATAACAAAACCTAATACACTATAAATGCAAAATTACGTTATACTATTTCTAATCAGTTATACAATTACTTATTTGTTATTTACAGTGTGCTAAAATTCGTATTTAATGCTTTATCGACTATCAAAACATTATGTGCTTTACTGTTATTACAGAGCAATGTTTCAAATTAATGGGAAAGTGTTCTATTACAAAACAATCAAGCAGTTTGCTACATATTGTTACTCTTCACAGCAAAAAGTAATGCCCTTATTTTGGGCTTCACGCCAAAGAAGGTTTAACGTCAAAAATGCTTCGCCCATAGCATATCTCACATTTTCGTTCTTCCAGCTATGCCAAGAGAAAGTGAATGCCATCTGTGAAATGCACTATATGATTGCAGCATTTACCACAGTTTGTTCTTTTTTTGACTAATAATGATGGTACAATTTATTGGTATCTATTATGCATGCCCTATTGGGATAGCTTATACAGTTTGCTGTCAGCTGTTTCCATTAAGAGTTGAACGAACGAACAAAAAGATACAAGTGCAAGACTGAAAGGCGTGGAGCAGGGTAACGAGCTGTCACAATTAGGCTCATAAACTGTTATGCTTATGACGATAGCAAAGTGCATTAAACTCACCCACCCAGCTTGTTTACAAAGTGAACGCAAAACCGATGCATCGAGGGAACAATGAAAAATAAACGATTCAATTTTATTCTGTAAGAGACCACTTGGTTGACATGGTGTTGAATAAATCCGATTTCTTGATTAATCACTTTATTATTTATATTTAAGTTTTTTTGAAGAACAGAAAACCAATACAATTTACTGCATCTGTGAATTTTCGTAGGACAATTCCAGTTTTTTCCACCAAAGAAAAATTCTTTTTCTCAAGTGCATCATTAAATAAAAAATCTTTCCAGACAACAGTGTAAAGTGACGAAACCCTCGATGTGAATACTCTGTTCTTCTTTCCCAAATATTATGTCCTCCCACAACTGCATCCATCAATGGCACGGCATGGAAACGGTCGATCGTGTTTTCCCCGCGAAGCGATATGAATTATGTATACGGAAATTATTCAAGTGGTTTTGTAGCGTAGCGCTGCGACCAACGTGCCCCAGGCCCGAGGCAGTGCTCCGCTGGATGTGAACTGCAATCAACATTACGGCCATTCGCCGATCCGTCCAAGCGACGACGACACTCACAACACGGGGTTTACGCTTACGTCCGGCATACTTTTGTCACACCCAGCTCTCTCCCATCGCAGCCACGGCGCTCCGAGGTGTTAGCAGATGAAAGCAATGAATTTAGGCGGCACTGTTGCACTTCAGCGTTCGGTCGAAAATGGTTTAACGATGGGAGAGGGCTGAAGCTGTGCAAAGAGAGAACATAAATTTAAACCATTAGTTGAGGGTAGAGGCTCGACCGACGGATGCCGGTGGGAATGGTAAAGACAATTTTGTCTGTCCCCGTATAGAGCAAGAAAACATTATCGTTAACAGGCGATAACATGAGCGCGAAGAAACCAGTAATCTTTATCGATGGCGCACGTTGACTGACGAGTGTCGTCGGGGGTTTCATCTTTTCGTCATGTTCATCGTAATCACAGCACGATATCGATTATCCATACCCTTGGGAGCTTTTGTTTTTTTATTCGTTACCATCTCGATTGTAAACACTATTTAAATATTTTTATTTTTATTTCTTTACAGCATTCAATCAAAAACATTCCGGTGAGTACATGTAAAACATTATTTTAACCGTAGCAGAATATATATAAAAGGGATGGAAATTTTAAACTGTTTAGCATTTGGTAGTTTTAAGCGGCATTTTAAAAGCCTTATTGCAATGTTATATCTGTTTTGATACATTATAACAACAGAAGACATTCAACAGAAATGATTCAAATATTACCTGAATCCAATCTATTAACACAATTTTTAGTGAAAGGAAGTAATGTAAGTGCCATGGAAAAGTAAAATATTGCAAATATCGTAATTATTTGCGAAGTATGTGTATTTTCCAATGCGATCGGTGAAGCTTAGTCCATTTTGTATTTCGATCTGAATTCTCTCGAATTTACCAAAACAGCTTTTCATATCCGCTGAAGTGGTTTATTCCGGGATTGATCAAAAATCTTAGACGAATACTCAACATGCGAGCATTTATGCTTAGCGGACAGACATTGCTAAAAGTAAGGACAAAAAATATTGTACACTTTGCATCCACCATAAATTATGCGTACCTTTCCGAAATTAAGTTCGTAGCTCTATAGCTGGGCCATCAAATGATTAGTTTAAAGCAACAGTATGATGCACACACTATTATACACAAACCAAAGTTTGCTTTGCCTGATTTCAGCAGCACCAGCTGAAAACGAATTTTGAACGCCGCTACCATATAAGCAAAGTTAAATTGATTCATTAAACTTTGAAACAACTCAGCTTTTAGAAAACAACTTAGTAATGAGATGAAATAAGTGTCTGGTGTGTAAGGCCAAAACATCAATGTTTGATGTCGGAACATAAATTTTAGGAACGGAGTCAATGTTCATCAACTGCTTTAAGCAAGGACACTTCAATTCCAATGTTTTTTTGTCTTCCACAGAACACGTTGTGTAACATCTCATCGCTGATGAAAACATAAACCTTTCTTAGTGATTCTACTGAAATACTCGGAATGAAACTCAAACCTAAACTCAATCACAACAGTGGTCAATGAAAATTTGTGACATTCCAACCGCAAGCATCTCGAGAGACTGCAAATACTTCCCTATTATCTCCACACAAAACGTTTGTCTTTGATGACAAGCTAGATTGTACACAAAGCTTTGATTCGTCTAGGCATGGGGCAATGATGCGCCTATCCTCATTGAGATCATCCACAATGAAATCCTTTGTTTCGTTGTCGATAACATCGAATTGATTTTCGAACCAAAAAGTTCTACCGTTTGTTTGTTTTCGAAGCGAGTACAGTTTGATGAGCAGAATGAAGTTGCGCATAACTTATATCCAGTTCTAGTTTAGCAAAACATGTTCCTTCAGATGAGTCGATTCCGAGTAAACCAAGTGTCGGTTAGTTTCCCTGCTGGGTATTTGTGTTTGTTTGACAAGTTCCGATTTGTACCATTTGAAATTCAAACTTCGAATGGCAACATATTTCCAACTGCTTGCAGGGAATGCATTTATTGATATGAAAAATAAAACACTTTGCCTAATGAATTAAAGAGTGTTTCAGTCTAGATTCAGCTTTTTTTATCGATATGTCCATTTCAACACAGCTGCCAAACACATTTGCATTGAACAAGTATGCATCAAGTATGCATCAAGCAGCTGTGTTTGGCACGACCTGTAAAAATCTTTTAAACAAACTTCCTCTGTACATTCATTTCCATCGATCGGCAGCAGCATTGTGTCCCTCGTAGTCATCGTTCCGTAACATTAAGCAGATCTTACTGCCTACGAGCAATGTGTATCAGAAAAGTGCATCAAGGATCGTAGGCTCTAGGTTTTCCTCGGCACATGAAAACAACAACAACAACAACAACAGCAACAAAAACGATCACACTTTACAAAGGCTGCCGGTAAGAAACACTTTGCTGTTAAGCATGCTGCCACTTTACGTGAACAACCCACCCCCTTCCACCGCTACCCAGAATATAGACAAACTGGATGCTGTGTGCTTGTTTTATCACGGCTTGATTAACACCCGCTGCTAGCTTTTTGGTCCTAGTTTCGTTGTCGAAACGTTTCCCACACACAATAGTTTTCCCATGCTTAGTTTTCGACACAGCGCACTAGGGTCACGCGGTAAGGCTTACACTCGTGCAGGCAGTTTAACGTTTGTGCATCTTGTGTACCTCCTTTTTGTGTACCGGGATTGGGCAGCTGCAATTGGGATGAGATTGTATGATTACTTCCGGAGCTAAAACTGCTAAGCCTGGCTACAAATTGGAACATTCTTCCTTTCTACTCGAGCCTTTCAGAGCAGAAGAGAGAGAGAGAGAGAGAGAGAGAGAGAGAGAACCCATTGACTTTTAACATACAAAGTGCTGTAGTGCAATGAAAACAATGAAGCATTTGTGTAACAAGCATCCTGTGAGTGTGTGATTTGGAAATTGTTTATAGAAATGGTTTTGAAGTCATATTTTGATTAATACAAAATGTCATTGGCTTCTCTTCACTGGTTTGTATTTGAAAAGTCACTACATTTATTAATTTAATTCAAAATGTTGCATACCTAATGCAAAATAATGTATGAATATGCAAGTGTACATTATGGTTTTTAATTATTGTTTTTTTTTGCTGTTGATATGTGATTTGGACACTACTTTTCGTTTCATCTTCATATTTGGACAACAAATTGAATTTGAAGAAAAGCAATTGCCTTAAGCAATACGGTCTTTTTGGACCGTTCCTCCTGAATAACGAAAAGCAATTGCTTAACATTGTTTTGTTATTTATGTATTTATTTTTTTATTTACTTACTTCTATTTAATCATGCATTTATTTTGTTTATTTAAGAATTAATTATTTTTTTTATTTATTTATTTGTTGTCATAGAATAACTTCATCCTCAAGAAGACATTTTTGAAAGTGGGCAGGTAGTTGGTAGCAAGTAGTTGGGATTTGGTTTAAACTATTTTTTGCAATTCATACCAAAGATGCTATGAACGGTATTTAAATTGAAAAAAAAATTAAAACTATAGTCTTTTGGTAAGACTGAACATTTTTCACATTAAAATCTGTTAACTAAAAACAAAAAACAAGAAACAGAATCCCAAACGAGATTAATGAAACTGATAGTAAAAACAAAATTAAATTTTAACAACCTAAATTATAATTTAATGCATGTAACAAACAAGCATAACCTAAATATTAAAATTTAGATACAAAGTTTAAGTTACAAAGTTTCCCTCTACAATGGTTGTAATGCTATTAATTTCTTCAAAAAAGAAAACAATAATATACAGAAAAGGCAACCAGTTCGAAACGTGCTGATAATGAATAGGGACGTCTAATAAATGCGATTTGCGTGCATTAATGCTGCCCCACGTACGCATCGCAAGAGTGCCTGGAATGTTTTAGAAAAAGCAATACACTTCCTGTGCCGGTGGAAAAAAGGCCGACAAAAAACAACAAGCAGTTTCCAGTCTAAAAAGCATTGCAGGAAGCAATATGCTGCCACGGCATTGCACTGCATGGTGCACACTGTATCCACAGCACAGTCATCGAACACGTGCACACACTACGGTATAGTTCGAGATGGAGGTTCATTCCGGTAATATTTTCTCCATTCTGATGCGTCTCCTTTCTCTTTTGCATGTAAGAAGGAAGTGCAAACGGAGTGAGATAGGTGCGATACGATTATTCGAAAGACTGTGGTGAGTTATTTGCATTTTTGTCCTCTTGACCGGTCAGGTTTTGCATCGATGCACACACGAACGTTTGGGGGCCGTTGTTGACTCTGTGCATGGCATTATCATCACTGGCTTGTCGTATGCACTTGAACAGTACCACCAGAGCTAGAGCCACCCTAACGTAGATGTGCGTAGAGAGAAAGTGCATCGGCAAGCACAAATGTTCTGCTGGCCATACAGTTTATAAATTTATTCTTCTGCTGACGTGCGGTATGTAGCTGTTGCTATGAATGTATCCATGCAGGAAAGAAATGAAGAACAAACAGAGCTGACGGCGTGCTCTTTCACTGCATTGCTCAGAGTCAAAACATTTCCTTTCATCTTGACCCTACCGTTATTTGACCGATTTTTATTACAATCAACCATTTGTTTTAATTAAAAGAGATATTTTAACCTTCCCATCGAGCATGCTTTAGCGTTAAAGCTCGACCACTCATAAACTATTTCCATAAGCTGGTAGCTTACCCAACTTCTCATGACTCTTAGAAATGGCTCACTCGAAGAATCGGTCCACCAGATGGCAACAAATAGCAACTGAAACAATGATACCGCCTGCAATTCATGCAACCAATAAACATTCAACTTGGTGCAACATGCATTCAGAAGCTAGGAAACCGGAAGAAACTTTTGTTTGACAAGCTGCTTCCTGCTAGCAGTCAGCATTCGATGAAGAGTTTATTTCAAAACACAGAAACATTTGCCTGCTGTGTGCGCGCTTGCTGTGAAACCTTCAACCGACCTGAAGTGCTAGAAGCAAAACAACCCCAGCGCAGCTGCATCAGATCAGAGTACACGAGCCACACAATAGCAACCGTACCGCACAAAGGAGGATACACAAGTTTTCCTGTCCCGCACAGGCACTGCCAAACTGTTGTCCCAAGAAACATCCTTCCGGAGTGCAATCCACGTGAGCATCGTGGCATCGAAGAAAAGTGGAACAGCAAGGTAAGTCAAAGTTGCTGCTCGCACGAACGAACAGGAAGCACCGACCGACTACCAGCAGGATGGGTGAAAAAGTCAAGGAAACGCCTCATAACCCCACCAAACAGCAGGCGCTTACGGCTGGGCAATGTGTTGAGGATATGATTATGAATGTTGTATGATGACTGATCACGAATAAAAGCTGTTACATGCATAATTGTCACTTAACAATGGGGCACACAATGGCACTAGGGAAGATAAGCCGCGTGTAGGGGCGGCTCCCTTGAGGTGGGGTTTCTTTGAGACATCCCGCAAGAAAAGCTCTCCCACAAGAAAGTGCCAGTTCGTTGGCGCACATTGCAAAACGAGCGTCTGGAGAAATACCGTGCACAATTTATGGCTTATGATGTACCGCTGGGTGGTAAAAAGTCGTTACGCAGCTTCATATATCCATCGAGTGGGGGCCACTTTTAGCCACCCGCGTTTGGCAGCCAACACTAGCCGAATCATCACAAAACAGCAGCAATCAAGGGCCGCACTGTATGCTGTACCGAGGAACGGGGCACTCGGTTTCGTTTACACAAGGTGTGCGCCGCCATGCTCCGAAGGTAATCAAGCTTCCATAAATAAGCTATAGACTTATTCGTCGAAACGGTTCCCCGGCCGCTCTTTGGAACGCGGAGATCACGGTCCCCTCACAAGAGCTGGTGTGGACTTTTCACCAACCAGCAGCACGACGACGATGGCAGGAAACGACCGGGAAGCAAACAAACAGCAAAGAGTTACTACCATGAAAATATTATGCGAATTTTATTATGACGCATTACGTGTTATTGCTTCATTTCTGATTCCCTGCTCGTGCCGTATTTTTTGACAGGTACACACACACCCCAAATGGTACACACGCCTGTCGAACCGGTTACACCGCAAGCGGTTCTTTGCCTCTTTTGTTCCATGAGAGGCTGCTAGCATTGATGGACATCTTGGATGTTGCTCAACGGGGAGTTTTCTTTGCCAAGTGGCCAACGGAAGATCTGCTATAGCAAAACTTTTGAACAACCGAAACGATGGTGAGGCAGCGTTGAAGTGCTCGTAAGTACTCGTAAGGCGTGAAATGATGCCCCCCCCCCACACACACACACCCTCATCCTCACACTCTGGGCCATTATCTTTTACGATAGCCCGGGTGTGCTGGGTGAGTTATCCAGTGGAAATGGACCTTCGTTACACCGATAAACTCACCGGAGGTTTGAATACGATTCCATTAACCGAAGCTCGTTTGGAAACAGCCTTTGTTCGACGCCTGGTCAAACGCGCGTGTGGTGGAACCAAAGAATACACCTTCAAATGACTACCCACGCATATGAATTGCTAACAACCCAGATGTGCAGATATTTCAATGTTCCGCTTAATAGTGTCCCGTTACGCGCCATTGAAATCAATATCGATTTTACCGATGACCGTCCGTACCTTCAGGGTCGATATCTCACCAAGATCTCAAATTCACCAAGTCAATCGACACCAAGGCCTTCGACTCCGACAGACGACCCACCCAGTACGCCGACCCCCGGAATGCGACAAACAGCGTCTTAAAACGTTCTGTATGCTCCCTAACCCGCCTCGGCCACAAAACATGTACAGGCGTCTTGTCGCCGGTTGATCATAAAATTTCAATTTATACTGCAGACCTCGACCTTTGCTGGTCTCGTACCGATGGCTTGCGTCCATCCAAACAACTTTTTCCACGTGGCAACAGTGAAAAACCGTTTACGACTGGTGAGCTTCCATGCGCTTTCGCTCCTACCCCACCTTCCCATTGCAGGACATGTGTAAAGTGGTCATAATCAACTTGTCCCCGGTAGTCTGATGTACCTCACTCACTTCCCTATCCCACTCACTCCCTCCATGGTCACTTTTCATCACGGCGGGCGATTTGGAACGAGGCCGCAAAACGACACGACTAAAATGGTCCTTCCCGTTTTATGACATTCAGTCAGTTGACTCGTTCTCGTCTTTAAATCGATCGTCTGAATCGCTTGATTGACGTTTTGTCGGACATAGGGTTGGTGGGGTGAGTTGGCAATCGGATCTGGAAATCGAAATCGAACGCGATATAAAACGGTCTAGTGAATCGCATTTAGCAAGTCGGCAGACCGTTATCCTTGAGTGGATTCCTTTCGGAGTGGACATTTGATTGAGTTTAGGTGCGTATTTTTTTGCGTTTGACTGTTAGAATTTAATAGCTGGTGTGTAAAACATTCAAATAGCTTTGCTAGGTGAGGGTGGGGGTAAATTGAGCAAACAATTTTCCTTTTCATATAGAAATGATTTGATTTGGGCTACGTTTTATGCCATCTAGAATGCATTATGAAGTTGCTGAAAACAAACTTCCACCCATGTAGGCATAATTGAAAGATACATTTTGCCGAAAATGGGGATGTTTGCTTATACCAGGTGTTCGTTTCAATTAACACTTCCCAAATAAGAACCATTGAAGCTATGGGTGAGGTGGAGGTGATGCTACTTTGTCTCCACACTTCAATTGACACCCCCAAAGGAGGCAAGGCAGCACCGGAAGGCTAATACTCCAACTCACACCCAACGCTATTCGATGCACCATTGTCTTGTGTATCTTTCGGATTACATCAGCAAGCGCCGGAAGTTTCCCTCGCTCCGATCCGGAAAATCTCGTGTAGAAAGTCTTTTAATTCATCCTCCCCTTCCGTGTTGCCTGCCTGTTTGAGTGCAGCTGACGCGGGGAAAGTTTTTGGGATGGTTTGAGCTGCATCTTTTATGCAAAGTCGGTGGGCAAAAGCAACGAAACTTTCGCTCCAATGCAATCCTCACCCTCGGCAAGGAATGGAGCACCGAACTTACGGAAACGATATGACCGGAAATGGTACATTGTTCGGGTGTTTCTGAGACCTCATCAAGAAATGTTCTAGCTTCTAGCTGTTGCCCTAATGCAACGGGTACGTTTTGCTGCACAAAAGAACACAAACCTTTAGAGAATAAGATAAAACTCTAGGCAAAGGACACAATCAAGTCCAAGAAAAGGATTAATTAAAAACTTCAACATGAACGCGTTCGAGCTGTCTCCGGCGAAAGGGTGAAGAAGGTGCTACTTCTAGCTGTTTCATTTCATTACAGATTGTTCGTTCTGCACCTTTCATGTATCGTCCACTATGAAACGATCTTTTCTAGGAATATTTAGTTACGTTGTTTCAGTCCAAATAACAATGAATGAAGTGTCTACCACACTACGCTCACTGTGTATTGCACAATATTGCAACAATACTAGACATTGTCTATCAGAATAATGGAGCTGAATATTGTGCGAATTGCTCTCAATCTCGCTTTCCTAACCGTGTACCACCATAGCACCGCAGGCATTAACAAAGTTACTGTAAAGCTCTAAAATACCACTGTTCTCTTTTTTCAACTCCCTGTACTCCTTTTGTCGTATGGTGTTCGTTCCCTCTTTCCCATAACAATAAGAAGGCTAATTATTGGACTTTTTGGTACCCCATTTCCGTGTATCGAGCTTTTCCGAACGAGCTGCTGTAGCATCGATCCCGTTGCGAATGCTTTCGTAGAACGAAACATAAATGATTTCGTTACGTTACTTATCTTGTTAGTACGGTTTTGGGTTCCCCCGTGAGCTTCACTTGCCGTGCGTTGCCGGAAGCTGTCGCCGTCCGTAATCAGCAAAACTTTGTCCAGCTGAACAATGCTGCCAAATCCAGCCAGTGAGCGTGAGGGTGGCGGGGAGGGAGGGGTGATTGGTGAGCGATGGCACATTTTTGGCACTGATTTTCTTTCATTCAGCCACTCGAAACACTACCATTTTCCTTCATTCAGTTCAACACTATCTTTAAGATAGATGCTTTTAGATAGATGCTGATTTAGGGTAGTTACACTCCAGAATGAAGTATTTTGTGTGTGCTTCGTGGAAAGCAGAATAGTTTGTGATGAAAGCTTTACTACATCAAATTCTTATCTTAAGAAATTAGGATTTTAAAAATATATTTTAATTAGTTTATTTGGATTGAGTTACAATACTGAAAAAAGGAATGAATTAAATATTAAATCTTTCTAAAACAGTTGATTGCAAAACAACTAATAATGTTTCAAAGTACATTAATAATTTATATTTACAGTTTTCCTTACTTACTGTTACGACTTACATGGTCTTACTCAATTATTTTTATTTTTCACAAATATGTGTGTCGCATTCGTATTCGTGTTCACCAAATCGTTTTACATAACGTTTAGTCTGCATAACTACTCTTCAAACTACTAACTTAAAATAATTAAGTGAAGATTGTTATGTTTTATTTGGGGAGCATTAGTTTAAAATAAGAAGCTATAATGAGTATAAAAAATATTGCAATTAGTAAGGATATTTTTTCGAAAAATTGAGCTTAAAATAGTATTAATTCTATTATACTTGTTTTATTTAAATAAATTTAACAACAGACGAGTTTTAATACAGAGTACTACATTCAATAAACTTAGTATAAAACATGTAACAGTTGTTACGGTATTTTATTTTTAATAGCTCTTTAAATGATTTCATAATTCTTCAAAGTTATCTCCTAATTAATGTTACACTTTTACCTGCTACCAATCCCAATCATCCCACCATCCCGTGCTGCCAAAGATGATAAAGATATGGACACTACGGCAAGGTGTCTATCAGCTGTCACCACAAACCGAATGTTGAAAACTCTCCCAAGAAAGATGCTTAACGAAAAACCTGTCGCAGCAAAACGTTAACCAATACAAACGTGATGAAATCATTTCCGTTTCCTTTCGAGATTGATTATCAGTGGTAGAATGGAGCAAGATACAAATCATCGCACGGATAAAACTGAACCCATAATGCTATGGGTCCCACAAGTCAAAGACCTCTTCTGTCGTGCGTGCGTAAGATGTCTCGGCAAGCATCGCCCGTACCGTTTGCGGAGGGCAGCAGGGCCGGTTTAGATCATTCAGCACACTCGCCTATTGCCAGCCTACAAATTACCGTTTCCGGCCGATGGGTCGACCGTTTATGATACCCATCGGCATTGAAATGAAGCGAGCTGGGGGACTGGTGGGACTGGTGCTTCGTCGAGTGACAATTGATGGTGTGGACATGCTTAGGCATAATGATACCATCGACGACGATTGCCGGAAGAAATTCACATCCAGCATCGTCGTTTAGATCATTTTTCTCTGGATAGATCGTTGGATGAAGCAAGCTTTAGTAATGAGGTTGCATGTGAAATAAAATAAGAATGTAAATCACGAAGATAGCTCCGAAACGATTCTTAAGATCCAGTGTTGTAGTCTAGCTTTTTGAGTAAACTGTAAATACAGTCATATTCACTTTTCACAAACAATTGATTATTTTTATAAATATGGACGGCAATCTTAAAATGATGTTACGACATGAACATAAAAAAACATTATCTTATTATTTGCTCACTTTCAATGCTTCGGAAAGTTGCAAGCCCGAAATTCCAATTCACTGTGAGCTATAAAGTCAAATGTACAAGCATGTAAAAAAAAACTCTCCAAAATCCATTTGCGATGACTTATGATCATGTAATCTCCCGGAAAGGAAATCCACCGCGAAAGATGTAATCCATTTCGGATGAATGTCGTTTTTGCTGGCCAAACCATCAAGCAAGCTGCCCGTTCGGTGCAGTGGAAAAACTAACAACAGAAAAGCGCATTTCAAATCAGAACGATGACAGAAAGGGATTACAATGACTGGCAAATAAACTACGTTGGCTAAGAAGCTTTCTTTATGACGGTGAAGGACGCAGACTTAAAGCAGAGAAGCAATTTCTCCAACATTTCCCAGCAATGGTATTTTACTTTTTAACGATTCAAAACGACTCCCCACAACGACTGCAGTAACAATTCAGAAGCAATCTTTTTTTTTTCTTGTAGAGTAGCTACATGCGCCTTACACAAGGACGCGCTCTTTGTCCAGCAAATAGAGATAGTTAATGATCTTAAGTGATTTTTTTACAACAAATGAGAGTGGTCCAGTCGTATCAGGGTTTCGTTGGTTGGTTGCATGATTATGTTGGTTTTGGGTGATTTGCAATGATGCTGTAAAATTATTTTCATTTTATTTTCATGTATTCATATTATTTTAATTTTTGATTTGATAAACAAAACCAGTAAAGGAAGTCGCGAAAAAAACATTTTTTCTTGCCAGGACGCGTTGATAACTCACCAAACCCATTGGAACGTGATATTATGAATGCAAAACAAATGTTGACTTTAGCTTTCATAAGAATAATTCAAATTGAATTAAAAAAATCGACAACTGACTCCGTTTCATTCCTATTCACAAACCCTATTCAAAATGCAGCACTTCCCTCATATTAATCTCCAACCATATACAAGTGCACTGCAGATCAAAAAAACGGGACGACCATGCCTTTCTGCCTTACCCAAACAGACACTCTCTCTCTGTGATATTGAAAAGCGGAATGGATGAAAATATATTAAATTCCGATACAACACTGTTAATTAAACAAACCTGTATCCATTGATTAAATTACTCACGTCACTCTTCCTGTATTGTCCGCACACTCGCACAGTATGTATTTGTGTTTTTGTTTTGCTTCACCATGCATCTTTTTTTTGCGAATGGTTGGTACCACGAAATTGATTCCCTGTTTTTGCTTCTTTGCGTATTGGCGTGTGCGTATAAGTTTCGAGCTTAAATTGAAATTGACTCCAAGCATGCTTGCTGGGCTCGTTCAATTTTTAGGTCAATTCGTTGCCCATTTTTGTCTGGAGCGTGTATTCTAGCTCACTCAACAAAACATGCTGTGTGTAATAAAAAAGAGCAGAAAAATAAAGAAGCATATCAAGTATAAAAACCTAAATCTACAGCGGGAGTTTGGGTTGGGAGGTTTTTCATCTTTAACCGGTCTGCTTATTTGTTGGAGATTTTGCGATAAAACCTTGTACACAGCCAATGAAGCATCTTGTTCTCATGTGTACTAGAAAGCTCCTCATCCTTAACGGAAGGGAACGTTGGAGTAAAGCCAAACCCCTAAAGGATACTTCATCGAACCATCATTCAAAAACAGAACGAAAAAATCCCAGCTCATATACTGAACGGTTCAATTCAGGCGCACAAACAAAAACAGTGAACCTACCCAACAGAAGAGGTAATGAAAATGCAAACAATAAAAATCCATCCAATATTCATATTGGAAAACGAGATAATTGTGTTAAAACTGGAGTACCGAAGGCGCTCCGGAACCATGTTTATCGTCCGTTTCCCTTCGGATCACATCACATGCAAAAGGAAAACAAATTAACAAAAAAAACACAGCCCTACCCACACACTAACTGGCCACTTCCTTCCCGGACACGGGTCACTCTTCACCGTAAAGCTACCGTTTCCGGTTGACTTGCGATAAATGAAGATAATGCGGAAGCAGGAACCGAAATTCGAATTGAGGACAAAAAACAAGCACGGGGAAAACTTTACCCTCGCCGGCAAGAACGGGCGAAAAAAAGATCCCGGAACTCATTGATGCTGCAAATGGATTCACTCCCTGCATGATCGGAAGAGAGGGAAGAGAGGGTGGAAAAGTTTGTCGGAAAAAATCGCCCCGGTCAAACGATGCTTTCCTCGGGTTTTCTCGGTTCAAAGATCAGTCGGACAACAAAGGCCAATTTTCGCATCGTCTGAACGGCTGAATCGGCGTTGGAATAAAGGATCACGAAAAACTGAAGCAAAAAACCTAGCAAAACACGCGCCCGGGTGAAACAAACAATCCTACCCGTGGTTCCAAGTAAAGGACATCGGCACCAGGGGTCATTTGAAATGAAAATTTTGCATCAATACGGGTTTCTTTTTCTGGATGGGGACGACTGTGTGAATAGTGGGACGAAAAAGAGGGGATACAGAAGAGTATCCCGCTGAGAAAAAAAAACCTTTTCGTTTGCTTCCTCCTTTCGTACAAATTCCTGAATGCATTCCAAGTGCTGTAGAGTAATATCTTCACACCAAAAGAATAGTTTACATATTCGTTTGCTCGTTCCAGTAAATGTGAATCCTTCATCGAAATGGTTTGGCGAACTTTCACATCTAAGGTCTCTTCTGCGGAGCTGCCGGTTTGTTGGAATCGTACGCTCAAGAAAACTCTCAACACTACCCAGTTTTCTATTAGTAAGTCTAGTGTTCGGGTTTTGGGTTTTGCAAGGAGTTGCTCTTGCTTTGAAGAAGGCATTTTCCCCAAGCAAGCTCAACCTTCGACCAGTGCCAAAACCCCGGGAACGCAACACTCAACTCAAGCCATCGATCCCCTAGAACTGATTGAAATGCGCAAAGCGTATCCAGCAAGACAGCCGTCTCTCGGGTCCGACCTGCTGTTCGGTTGCCTGCTTCACCACCAACTTCTGCTCTTTGCTAATCAGAACGAACTTTCTCAGCGCCAACACCCACGGGAGCTGCTGGGGCGGGGCCGAAGGACTTCGCAAAGGATCTACCGTCCCAGCAAGCGTCCCACGTTACGGGTTTGAAGGTTTATCCCCGCTTTCGTTTCTAGCATACAACCCGAATGCGAAGGAGCGCTGGTGAGGGGACGAAACCTTGAGAAAAAGTAGCTCCAGCTGGCAGATGTTGATGTTGTCTCGATAATGGCGTGACACTAGTGTCTCGCACCGGGGCAATCATATGTAGCGGAGCGGAATAAGGGGACGACTG
This sequence comes from Anopheles quadriannulatus, assembly GCA_000349065.1. Lineage (NCBI taxonomy): Eukaryota > Metazoa > Arthropoda > Insecta > Diptera > Culicidae > Anopheles > Anopheles quadriannulatus. The sequence goes on from KB667456.1 coordinate 1,985,884, forward strand.
GGTTGGACATTCTATTGCGCCGAGATTTTCTTCATCGCCACTCTCCGATCCTGGTGCCGTAGCTCCTGGACTAGTCGATCTGGCAGGGTGTTTTTGCCTGGGATTTTAACACAGCCCCTCTTTGGACGTGTGAAACGATAAGCTACCGTACGAACGGACATCTTTATTGAACACTTTTGCCACATCCTCTCCGGTGGGTGTGCGAGAAATTATTCAACAGCACTGTTTAGAAATTTCGCACGGCTTCAACCTGCTCAGGGATCAATCATGGTTAGTGAGTTTTGAAAACCGAACACACGTTAACACGATTTGCCCACACACACACACACACGATTGAAGAATAATTTGCTCCGAAAGCTCCGGTCTTATCCAGTGTTTGAATTTGTCATACCGTGTCTCTTGTTCGATTCATTTCAATCAATTTTTGCTGAACAATCGAACCGTGCGTTATCGGGAAGATGTGACCCTTGGCTGTGAGTATGGAGCTGTGAACCTTCTCACCATTGAATGGAATGGAATTTGTGAAACGACAAATTTTCGGAATCCGTCCGGTAACTCAACATTGATGAATACTCTCCAGGGTAGCCAAACTGCAGCACTGTTTGTTAAGGACACGTTTAATTCGACCGCAGCAGTGAATCAATCACCACAGGATATTCGGTAGCAATTCCCACGTGTGGGTTTCTTGAAGACTGTTTTTTGCGAGGAATTGCTCGTATTCTAGAAACTTCTGATTAATGCAAACTCATGTGCTGTCCGGCGAGTGAGCAAGGGTTTCTTTCATGTGAGGTCGTTGGTTTGCTATGGGGTCATTGGTAAATATTTTAATGGATTCTCCTATGCACACTTTGTGTATGTCAAACTGTTCGAAAGTGCTATAACACTTGAAGCAAAATTGTGCATTAGCTATTCAACTATTCAAAATATCAAATGAACAAGTGACCTTGAAGTAAAGAAAGACACCCTGAAGATTGTTGCAAATGTCTCAAATGCATCAAATGTATGCAAATATGTCAAATAAAATTAAAAAAAAAACTCTAAAATGTAGTATTAAGTAAACAAGCATTTAAAAAATTATTGTTATTTAATGAATTTTAAGCAAATGACATTAGAAAACAGCCACAAATGCTATGATAATAACATTTAACTAAAGAAAAATTACATGAATATTTAGTTTTTAGATGTTATATTTAGTTTTCGTAAAATATTTCATTTTATCAAGTCAGATCATCCCAGACACTTTGGAAAGGATCAAATGATTGTAAATAGATGAATAAAATTGTACATAAAATTGAGTTTTTCAAAAATTGAATACAACTTTGAATAATTTTTAAACGTTACATATTAGGATGTCCAGAATTTAAACCTGAATGTTCAAATAATTAACATATTTCGTAGTTTTTCCAGAGTTTCAGATTGACTTGTTTCCTCCCTTAGGCGTTTTTTTTTATGTAAGGAATGTAACATAAGGAATATCAGCAATAAGATTTAATGTTTGAATGGTTGATGGTGAAAAGTTGACAAACCTTAATTCTTCTA
>KB667456.1:1998284-2017637 GCA_000349065.1 Anopheles quadriannulatus
ACCTGAAATTGAACAAATAATTGACGTTTTTATGCCTAGTTTTTGCATATACCATTCGCTAGTTTCGCTCATTTTGTTATGAAACTAAAGTGACATGCAAATTCTTTCTCCCGCTCTCCTTCGTTGGCCTGCTCACAAGGGCATATTATCATTCATAAAAACACTAACTCAAAACAACGTTTTGTATCTCAATAAAGAAAGAAACCTCCGCACATGGCATCCGCGCCGTACGCTTCACAAGTAATCAATATTATCTTTTCCACTGCCTGATCTTTCAACGCAACTCCTACCAACAGAACCTTGGGCGAAGCTTGCAATCAGTTCACCAGCACGGCCACAGGCCACATTGCGCCAAGTTGTCACTCTCGATCGCCCACCAATCAAACCGACCCTGACAAATGATGGATTAACGTATCGGTTCCGCTCGGCCAAACGCCAGTGCTGGCGTCCAGAAATCCAATTAATTGTCGATTATATCGAATAATTGCACCCACCTTCAGTCCGCCCGACCAACAGCCAGCCGGGCATGCGGGGCAGGATTAAGTGCAAGGAAAGAAAAACATTTTCACAAACCGCCATCTTCTTTAATCGATTGATAGATTAAGCAAGCGTTAAATACGCTCAGTGAGTGAGTCAGACTTCGAACATCTTAGGTACAATCAGGCCTCAGGCAAGCAGCATCAGTCCAGCATACACAGTTGTTTCGATTGGCAAGAGATTTATGCTAATACTTGCTGAACTCCTTCAGCAAGTAGGCTTAACTCTGTACTCTAGGAAGCAGAAAATCTACTTTCAATTCGAAGAGCTAACGACAAAACAAAAACTCCCTCTAAACAAAGTCGCTGAATTCATTGCGAGGGAAGAACATGTGACACGCTGAACTTTTGCGTATAAACCATCCACTTTAATATTATTTTCTTCCTACGCATATCCACTGTGTGTCATTTATCACTTCTCCCACTGCCCTTTTTTCGCTACGGCAGAGAAGTCTTACGCACCCTTATCGAGGACGAAACTCCATTCAACCCCACACCGGAAAATATTGTAACTAATAGCTGAACCGTAAAAAATTGATTTCGCTAAAATTGAGCATCAATTTCATACTCTTTACGAGTGCCGGGGTGGTTTTTCAGTAATTTCGTACACACACATACACACATACACACAAACGAAAAACCACTCCTGGCTACCGGAAACATCTTCTCGACTGTACCACTTCCGTACGGCATTGTAATGATTTTCGCTACAGTTTTTGCTGCCGCTTCTGAAGGACCTTGAAAGGATGCTCACGGTCGAGTGGTGGAGTGAACTTCAGTTCATACCCTACCCTTATCTCCTCGCCCAGTTTTATGTGCACGTTGCATTGCAAAATGCTGTCCGTGCTTACTGTAGGGCATCATTTTTCCAGGCAAGCAATGTGTGTGTGTGTGTCGCGAGGAAAAAAGAAGAAAAAATCCCACCAGCAAGAGATGAAGCAGATTTTTTAATTTCACACTCGCATGATTGTCCAAATTAATGGTGTATTGCTCTACCGGTGATGCAATCTGCTTCCCTGGGGTGCGCGAAAAATGCTCCCGGCCTTCCGGAAGCGGGAGCAATTGAAGCGTGGCACAACAATGTGCCTGGACATAGTTTGCACGTTTGGCGAGGGATTAAGCGTTCAATTAGCTTTTTTTCAGCAAAGGCACATCAGTGGTAGTACTGGAGAGTGAAAGAAAAATATTTAAAATGCACACCGGGACAATGGCGAATTGTTTTCGAGTTTGCCTTATCAATTCGATCGAAGAGTACCAAAAAGTGGTCCTGAAAAACAAAAAATGGTGAATAAGTTGGTAATCTGCGAAGTACACAATACAAATTGGTGTATGTATGACTTGAGTGTATTTTCCAGAGTGCTCCTTACAAACTAAAATTCGCTTGCAATTATAGTATTCACGCTGGGGTGTCAAACTCGATTGAGCGTTTCGTCGCGCAAGTTAGGAATGTCAAATCAAAGATCACCACAGTGTACAATAATTTGTAAAATTGTATATTTCAGGAAGTTTATAATTCTATGTAAATTGGAACATAGAACAAAAACATCCAAACAAATAAAAAACAAAATGCTTAAATGTTTGCCAATCATGCCAATCATTAATATCTAATGTTATGGCAAAGGTAAAAAAGCACTATTTTCATCCCCTCCTAATGGTTTGGGATAGTGTTTCAACCATCTAATACAACGTCTTTACCCTGGAGATGTGTGATAAGCATGTGATAGAAAATCCTGTATTAACATCACAAAAAAAAATTTGTGAAATCGCTCAGCGCAAAAATGAAATAAAAAACATGGAGCAGGAAAACGTTTTTTTTTGTAACTTGCATCATAAGCATTTAATTAAACATTCGTCCGTTTATTTATCAAATCCATTGATATTATTCCCTCACACTTTTCACGTTTAAGCAACCTTTACACTTGTTTTCGATTAATCCTTTTGAGCAAATATGGCACCGTAACAAAAACTGACACAAACAAGTACCCTTACCACGGAAAGAAATGAAAGAAGGCGGCTCTAACCGATAAATCTATTCACATACAACACACCCACCTAACAACGGCTAAAATGTGGCATGGAACCGATGTGATAACGACGCCGACAGCGGATGACGGTGGCAGGATGTTTGGGGAATAAAATCAACACCATGGGAAAATGGTCGAAAGACACAGGAGGAAAAGCAAAAGCGAGTTAAAACACTTCTGCCTCTCCATGCTTCGTTTGATCTTTCGCTTGCAAACAGCCCGTTACAGTAGCGCACAGTTGCCTAGAGTAGATGGGAACAGTACCGAAGCAACATAAAATTTTTCCCATCACGCCATCCTCATTATCATCGTCATCAGCATCATCTTCAGGCTTCTGTTTTTTTTCGCTGTATCTCTCACTCTCTTTCTCTCCGTTAGCTCAGCCGCTATCTCCTATCGTTGGATTAGCATGGAAATTAAAATTCTAATGTGAATTTCGCCCACCCCGATAGCCGAATTTCCGTTCTTTATTAGTTCATCAGCGACATCGGGATGTGTGAAAAGAAGGGAGAAAAGAGAGAAAGAAAAATTTAAACAACGAACAACGCATGCAAGGATATAGTACGTGCCGCATCGCGACAGCCCATCGTGATTGGCATCAGCGCCACACACATTTTTTCCGGTCCCGACGCGTTACTAAACATGATTAACTCTTCCCACTGCTTGCTCGGCCCCCACGGTGCATCTTGTTGTTGTGTTGAATCCCGAAAGTAAACCGAAAGACATACAACATGAGGATGTTTTTTTACATTGCACATTAGTGTGTGTGTGTGTGTGCCTGCATGGTCTCGGAGCCGAAGAAAGGGGTTTCCTCCATCCACTTTTTGTGCTGCCTTTTCACACGTTACTGAATTTCGCGCATGGGTTCATTAGATAAACATTAAACGCACGCCATCCACCGATCCTTTGCATAAATCTCAGCTGATCAACGTATAATTCTAACGCATCTGGAGCACCATTCTTGGATCTGCTTTCAAGGTTTGACACGTGCCAAACTCAGCGTTTTACCTGGCAAACACGAACCTCTTGCGTGGTCGTGTTTGCGTAGGGCTTGTGCAGTGAGCGTTGGCCATCAAACACCTTGGGCGTATCTTTACAGACGCGGACATATTCGGCAGGTCATTCGTTGTCACCTTTGCTGCCACCCGCAGACAGACAGGCGCACGCACATGTCATCCGGGGGTGGTGAATACGGTGAACCGGCAAACAAACCTGCACTGGTTTCTCACAATTTTTGGTAATAATAGTGATGGCCACGCATGGAGTCAGCATCAGATAAGCAATCCCTGGGAAAGAGGATGGATTGATGTTCCGTTTTTATACTGCAGACACAATTGCAATGCAAATATTAGCTAGCTCAGCATACACTCACGTTTGGAAGGAGCAAAGAGCCTTACTGTCAGCATGAGATGCTATTGTTAATCAAATTGAGAATTGTGAAACAGATTTGAGCAGCTCAAATATATTTCTATTTATCATCAGTCACATATTAAAGGCCAGATCGTATCACTTACAAACACGTTTCTCTTGGAGTGACAAGTTGTCAATGCAAGAGCATTCGATGTTATTATATGAATGAAACTCAATTTGTGACATACTTTGTACTCCATACACCATACGGCTGTTTTTATTTCCATCAAAATTTTATTTAACATTTCAATTATTACGCAGTATCATAGGTGAGCACAAAATCGTTAGCATGAATTTGCAAGAATTCTTCGAATCTTCGGTTCAGCCTCTAAGGAACGTAAATTCAATTATTCAAAGCTTTTCATAAAAAGCTTCGAATTCAACGGAATTTCTACCTTTAAAATTTTCTTAGAAAGTTCTTCGTGAAAATGTAACGCAAGTAACTATTCATCACAATGAAGCTTCTATCCAAGTTTTTGAATGACGGTAGAGCAGAGGTCTGGAAACTTTCTCAAGAAAAATGGCCCGCTTGAGGGAATGGAAGAAGCTGCGGGCGTCCTTAAGTATTCACAACAAATAAAACCTAACTACGTTTCTCCGCAAGACGATGCGTAATCTTTCCCCAACACGATTTGCCACTGTACGCAACATTGTATCACGCCGAAAAGTAACATGTCTGACCTTTTTCGAGGGTCACATTTCACGCACCGTGAAACCGGGCAGTTCAAATCCTCCGCATTGTTAAGTGTACAATGCTTCAGCATATCCTACCCCGTACCGTTTGCAAATTCTTGTTCCAGGGGTTGACGGATGAATCTCACAATCATTGTCACTAGAGCCGTTTAGACCCGACGGGAGTAGTAACAAAAAAAAAAGGTTAAAAACCTGACACCAACCGTGCCCCGTTAGCACAACAAAGCATGGTTTTTGATCAATCGACGCACCATCATGCTCAATATAATCCGAAAGCACTGATTTCAGACGTATACCGGTGCCTATCAGCGACCCATCGCGTACGCTTCGCCTACACCAGCCAGGGATTAGGGATGGATATTTAATATAACAAATACTTTCCATCATCCTCGTTCAACACGTACATTCCCATCGGCATCGTCTAGGCCGAGGCTAAGGCATGCATACTATCACCATTCATCAGCATTCAGCTAGCCAAAGAAAGGTTGCTAGTTTTATTTTCCCTCTCTACTTTTCAAACTCAAGAAATTGCTACCGAAGAGAGGCTCCCTCCTGGGTCACTACGAACCAGAACGCTTCGAGCTCCGGTGGGCAAACTTCAATCCAATATTGTTAGCCGCTGGATTCATCTTCCTCGTTGGCGTTTTTTTATGAAACATTTATTCGCTTCCATTTTACACCACGTGCTCAAATTTCATGTTTCGTTGCTGTGTCCCCTTTGGGTTTTTCGTTCCCCTCCCTGCATATCCTTTTTCCAAACGTGATGGACGGCGTGTGGAGTGATGATTTGTAACGAAAACCCAACACACGCAGGTCCAGTGCAGGTACAGTGCGTTGCGAATTGGAAGCGTGACAGGGAATAATCGCATTAGCAAACACGAACATTGGCTACGGTTTGTGCTTCGTCGAATAGATTGGTGAAAGTTTAGGAATTTGTTGATACTGTACCAGGAAAAGCATGTCAATGGTGCGTCGCAACGTGACTTTTAAGCAAAGCAAAAATCAACCATTTTCTGCTCATGTTTGACATCATTCAACACGTTCAGCACTGTTCGAGACATGGGCGGAGGGCCGTTTCTACCCGTTCCCAGTGTCCATATGCTGCCAGAGACCGGCACTGGGCTGAAAGTGATGCTGCTACACGTGTGGCCTTGCGGCAGGACCTTCTTGCCAATCTCGCATCCGTTGGTGCTGTGCTGTAATCCTGGTACCATTCGGCACACACGCTTCTGCTCGAGCCCGGCACCGTATGGTAATAGGAGACGTCCAAACATGATTACAATTATGGCGGCATACGGCCCTCACAAGGAGGGAGAGAGAAGAAGTGATGAATCTGGGGAAAGAGAAAATACACACACAAATCCAAAAGAGAACAAAAAAATCCCAATGCCTCAGCACACCCAACATAATACCCTCGAGTTCTTACTCCGCTGTGAATACCGTGAACCGTAGGACTTACACGCGTATGATTCGCGTCCGGTGGCCTCTGGCTTCACTCCACCCGCTCCGGTTCAAACGCATCAATCCGTAGATTTTGAAAAGCCACCTACCGTCTAAAACTGAAAATCCGCTTCATTCACCCATTTCAGCAGAGGGGCGACGGCGTGTCACTTAACCGTTCAAAAATCAGAAGCAATCCCTTCGCTTTTTTTGATGGCGAAAAACAATGCGACCTATCTCTCCTGGGAAGGGTCTGACCGGCTGGCTGGATGAATCACAAACTGGTTTTGCTACACTTTCAGCATAGGGTGCCGCTCGGGGAACAGATAGCGCAAAAGCAAACAGAACATAACGCACCAAGCAGGAAGCGTTACGAATCAAGCACCCTCGTAAAGGGGGATGTGCAAGCAGTTCGGAGGTTTTCTATCGCCAACTGCAACCCGGCTGCACTTTCAATACAATAGACGCATGCTGAAAGGTGTCTCTAGTGCGCGCACACGCACACACACACATCTATGTGCACACAGCTGTGCCGAAAAGTGGTGACGCGCAGTAGCATAAATTATGCGACGAGCATTGTAATCGTTTGATTAGGTACGGTGTGCATGTGTGTGTTTGTTTTGTTTTTCTTTCTCTAACTTGCACATTGAAACGAGGAAAAAAATACATACCAACGGCTATCAATATTACCAATTTGTATTGATGGAATGTTTATTGCGACGTTTCTCCCTTATTTCTGCGGTAGAATCATTCCATTTCTGTACAGCAAGTAGCGCCGGTAGGATAGAAGTGTGGTAACAGTGCTTGTGTTTGTGCAAAAACGGTTGTTTACAGAACTTTCCCCCCTCTTTCTGCTGTTGAACGCTTCTATCGAAGGTGGAGGAAACGATCGATTATCTCATCAACAATGCTCCCGTTCCAGTTTTTGCCGAGATGGAAAGGGCATTAAGCAATCAAATGGGATAAGCAGGAATGCATGACTTTGACTGCGTAGTTATTTCGCTCAACCATAATCGGATCAACGGAGAAGGCACCCAAACAGGAATAAGACCCCCCCTTCTGTATCCTTTTGAAACATAAATCCTACACAAACACGTAAAAGCAAATGCGTCTTGAGCGAATAGAATGATTGACAGTGGAGGAAGTAAAGCGAGTGGAAAAGGGTAGACGAGATCCCGGCTTTCCCCTACTGCGGGCCCTGTGAAAGTGAAAATATTTCCTCCGGACCGTTGTACCTCTCCTTTTGCGCAGTCGATGCACGTGGCATTGTTTTTACACATACGTCATTCCGCTGCGAAACTCATGCAGAACGCCCAGAATCCCTTAACGCTGCGACTAATCGGAAATAGTTTTCACGTTTCTTGTTCTCTACACTTCTCTCTTTTTCCCTTCTTTTCTCACTCTTGCTACCACTCGAAACCCTTCCTTCATCATCGCCATCATCGTGAATCGTTTGATGTTGGGTGGGCAATGAAATGGTTTGCCAAATTGCCTAAACAATTCCATTCAATTATCACGCTTGGAATGGTTTGCCGAGGATCTTGGGACGTGCGCGTGTGCACCTTACCCAGCCCCGGGGGCTCCAAACTACCCGTTGGAGAAGGATTCGTTGTTGCATTCCTTTTATTTTCACCGAGCTTACTGTTGCCTTTTATTTTACAAATCACTGCCCAAGACACGACGCTCGGTGCGGTTGGTTCTTGGTGCCATTTGCCTCGAATATGAAATGCAACACAGCATTTCTTGGAGATTCTGGGAACATCGACTTTCCAGCTAAATTCATTTGAGCAACGCACAGAGAAAGGTCGTTGCGGTGCAAGCATAAAATAAGGTAGGTAGGGTACGTTCATCAAATTTCGTTATCACTTTTTGCTTACGATAGGGCCGCTCGGTCGGTAGCCCTTCTTGCAGTGGATCGAGAAGATCAAAAGCGTATCAAAAGCATTGTAATCTAAATACGTTTGCTCTGCGTATTATTGCTTACTGTGTCGCATTTTATTTGGAGAATAAAAAAAAAAAACGCATAACAAATGTCGCAGAAAAATAATGATAAGAGATTATTTACAATTTATTTACAAGTGTCAAGCGGATAGGAAGGATTTCCATGCAATCTGCGTGAAACATATTTCATTTTCTCCGAAATCATCATATCTAGGACTTTGAATAGTACAGCATATTTGCTTATCAACTTCCTTGAAAATTGTATGATTTAAACAGCGTGTGCTGCATTTGCCTTTGATGCATATTGCTCACTGTGTGTCAAAAATAGAATTAATATTGTGATTCCATCCAAATCATGTGTGTCCCATTGTGCAAATAATAATGCAAATAATTGTCGTTTGGCAATATACAATTTCACTTTCATGCTGGTTTCTGTTCACATTTCATGATGTTATTGCTTCTCAGTAAATAGCGTTCTCTGCTGGATATGGTAGATGTCTCCAAGCTGCAAGTGTGACAAGTTCTTATAGATTACGATATTGTCTCCTACATTATTGGCAGTTTGAAAGTAGTAGGAAACTACTAGAATCACTGCTGAAACTTGTCTATAAACATTGGTGGGTTTGAACTTTTGTGTCCTTTTTTCATGATTTTTTTATGTTTGTTTTACGTAATTTTTTATTTCTTTTCAATAAACAGAGCCCAATTCTACTTTTTTATCTTTTCATTAAATGCTTTAACCTTAACACATCAAAATACATTAAAAGATGAAGTTTATTTAAATTTGTATTTTGTATTGTTGATTGTGATTTTTTGAATGCACCAAAATTTCGAAACTGCACTGCCGGGAATCGATTTAATGTTGACGCAAACATCCAAAGTCGTATAAAACAATTGCAATATTTTCATTGCCGTAATGGTCTATCATTTCCTGCTTAATCCCTTACGTTTGAAACCAGTAATCATGCGTTCAGAGTAGCGTTAATGGTGCAAATAATATGCAAACATGCTCATGAACCGGCGTTCACCACAACAGCACTCAAAACAACAGCAGATAGTAATTATAATCGAATATAATAACAACATCATCGAAAATATTTATCTAAATAGGTACATATACACATAAGAACGCATTTCCCGACAGTACATCACTAGGAATATCTGAATCAGAATATTTGATCATCGAGACGGGGAAGTTGTTTTATCAATTTTCGGCAGCTTGGGCAAACGCAATGAAAATAATGCTCGCACGCGAACAAGGACCAAAACCGTTACCCTACGGCTGAGTGCATTGGCAGTGTCGCAGAGGTTGCTGTGTGTGTACACCTAACACTCATGTCAGCAACCCTCACTCTGTTCTACGTGAACATAAAAAATGGAGAGAGAGAGAGAGTGAGCGTGTGCGTGTGCTTCTAAACCCAACATCGAATGCACCCCTAATGGTGAAGAATATTTTTATGTTGATTGTTTAAAATTATGCACAATTCATTATGCGTTCATGCAACGGTGTAAAAGTTCATCGCACGAATGAACAGTCTGCAGCAAAACATTACATTTATTCTCGCAGCATAAAATTGGGTGGACGAAGAAGCGAGAGAGCGTACAGGGTTGCTGCTTGAATGATTACATCGTTTTATTTATTTGTTGTTTTTTTTTTGTAAATATCAATTTGTCACAATTTTTCAATTACGCACAAAATTTTATTATTAAAAAAAAACAAAAAAACATCGTTACTTTTAGAACAGAATTTTATGTTCCCAACAAAACCCTTAAACATCTTTGCCTTCTCTTTGACTCTCACGTTTGACACTGCCCAAGAGAGAGAGAGAGAGAGCGCCGGCAGTGAGAGCTCACTGTTCATGTTTACACCGCCAATGCACAGCACGCACCGGTTCTGGTGCGATGATTTCAGAACCGTCTCGTCAGTATTTTGCCCAACATAGCCGCGCGTGGCCACAACGGCACCGTACGCCAGTTAGAACGCGCACAACAAAAAAGCCGTTAGCGTAATGTTTCGCGTAAGTTTCGTTTTGGTTGTTTGGTCGCCGCTCAGCACCCTTGTGGCAAAAGCACTTTTATTTGTGATTTAGTTTGAATTATATTATTCGTTTATGACGTTTATGAGTGTGTGTGAGAGAGTGTGACCACAGTGTAGCGTATTGTTCTTTGCGGCATAGTCAGTGTCAGTGTTGTGATGATGCGTATTGTTTGTTAGGGGACGATCAACGTGCGTTTGGTTATAATTTATTGCAATCCCTCGCTTCGGTTTGCCACACACGACTAGCGTCTGTCACGAACGCGTTCCAAAGCTTCCGAAGTGTTAGGAGTTTAATTGTGAAACAACCATGCGGATTTGATAGATGAGGGTTTTGCGCATCACTCGGATTACGCACAGGCGCACGGTAGGGATTGGACTGACGGCGTCTTGTTTGATCCTTTGCGTGGTCCATTAAGGGTGAATGTGGATAGATGATCTAGATAAATCTATTTACAATCAGTTTCACAAAACTTCTTCATAATCTCATTTTAAGAAAACCCTTCAAGAAACGAAAATCCCACGGGAAATCGTGATTTTGCCGTTCCCCTCCCTATCACTCGCGATCAAACATTTTATTAGCTCACAATAAAAGCGACAGTTTTAGCTCAAATCAAACAACCCATCAAAGCAAAGAGTGAATACACAAATCCCGACTTTTATCCTGCGTATGTCTGTGAGGTTTCGGGAATCGGCAATTAAGCTATAATCGCTAGGCGGTGATCATAAATTTTGATAAGCGGTTCTAGTCCCTTCCCTCCCAGTGTAAGCGCCGGTCGGCCTGCGGCCTACCGTGTCCCTGGTGGCACCCTGCGGTGGTCAATTGTGAGTAAAAAACCTTTGTGCAGCTGTTTGTGAATGTGCCGTATTCTCTATGTACGCGTACATGTGTGTGTGTGCGTATTTGTGTGGCTTTTTGTACGAGGTTGAATATCTTGCTCCTTTCCTGACCGGCCGCAAGGAACATGGCCAGGTGTTTTCGCGGAAAGGAAATCATCGCGGGCACAAAAGCGGGAAAACAACACCGGTGTAAAATTATCGGATTATCGTCGATTTGTTTTCACTAGAGCTTTCCGACCCCCGGCCTGCACGCGTTCCTTCTCCCAGGGGTATGTTGCCCTGTTAGGCCCGTTCGCCGCCACTGCTCGATTGCCTTGTGTAACGCCGTGTGCCGGACACCTTCTTGGTGGTGTAATTCAACAACTCGGAACCAACCGGATGCCGCCGGTGTTGAGTGTAATTCAATAATTGCAGATCGGATTATCGGGGAAAATGTGTGTCGCGCGGCCCCACGCTGAGTGGTAAGGCATTTTTTACGTTTAAAATGTGTTTAGTTGATTGTTCTGTTTTCTTTTCATTTTTACACAAGGCAGTGAAGCATTATTGGTATGGCTTAGAAGTGAAGTGAAACGAAGTGTTTTTTTTTTTTTGTAAAAAAAAACAAAAACTAGTGAAAATGTAAATCATGAGTGATAGTGAAAAGTGTTCTATAAATTGTTGTATGGAAGAAAAGTGTATGTAAATCGAATGATAAATATTAAAGCAAAAATTCTTCTCTATAAAGGAGAAGAAGGTGAATGTAAAGTTTTTTAGAAAAAAGTGCTCGTGAACGCATTGTATCAAACAATTTTTTTTCACCTTCTCTTTTGGTGAACGGTGCAACGTTACAGCACCACCAGCAGCAGCAATACAAGCTCTTGTGAAGCGTTGCAGAAGCATTGATGCACCTTACTAAGGGATCGATGTGTAACATGAACATTTTCTAAGGTAAGCAAGGATCAAATAACATTCAGAACACGATCGAAAATCACGTACAGGACGACAAAACACAATCAATGCGGGATTAGAGTGAGAACAGAAAGACAATAAAAGCTATTCAACTGATGGGAAATGAAATTTTGTTCGCTACTTTTGTATGTGCATTTCGTTGAATACGGTTAAAAATGGACAACCAAATGCTTCATCAATACAAAAAAGAAGAAAAAAATCTTCAAAAAAAAGTTACACACAAACTGGGCAAATTAAGTTGTCATTCAAAAAAGAAATAAAGTATGGGTTAGCAAAAATATTGAAAATTGGGTGATTTAAATTGCACAGTATATTGTTTAAACAAAAATGAAAAACATTTCACTATATTAAATCCTTCAAAACCATAAAGAGTTTAACTATTTCAAAATTAATTAAACGTTAAAATGCTCGTACTTAATTGAGACGCATGTGAAACATCGCTTAAACCTCCTAACATTACAACAGTCACGAACAGCAATCGATGGTATAAAAATGTAATGGGAAAAATTCCCCTTTCTTTACACCTGTCCAATCAAACTAAAAATGCTCCTTTTTCCCTAACAGCATGCCAGAAAATGCTCTACTCTCAACACTTACTACGCGCGTCTATTCAGCAAATAACGGGTGCACTCCATTTTCTGCATTGTAACACTCTGGATTGTACTTCACTTTAAAAAAAGCTGGCGCATCGTTTACACGGAAATGGTATTTACTTTTTTACGTGTAACAAAAAGTAAATTGGTTAAAAGCTGGGAGTTTATGTTCGTTGATGGTCAATGTTTGCATTGGGCTGAATATTTGCTTCAACAAAAAAAAACCTCGATGCGAGCAACATGCACCTAGCCATGGCTGGAAATGCGTGAATGGATAAATTAAACGGAATGTATGAATGCGTTTGAGACAAATTGCATCACTCTTTGTCCGATATTTTTTCGGACAAAATAAGCAAAATTTAGACAAAAACATTTCAATTTATCAGACAAAAATATTCACTCTTTTATTTATTTCATTTTCACTCACAAACTACTTACTTTTCAAACTAAAACTAACTTATCAAATTAAAAACAAACAACATGCTAATGCTCGTTATAAACGTTCAACTAAGCAAATAAATCGATTACTTTTAAAAGCTTAGTCAGTGTAGCGCCACCTAAACACGACACGCAATCCCTTGCGCGATCGATCATTCCCAATAAAACCTTTTAACGGGATCGAAACGCCTCCCCAAATAAAGCCGAAGCTAATCCGCATCAAATTTAATTCTAACCTTTCATGCGACTAGCCGCTGCTACCATGCCATCATTTGAACGACACCAAAGGAAATGGAATCTGCCCGCGAGGCATCGATCCGTAGTTTGCATGAGTGGGCAATATTTTCGTACAATTCATTTAATTGGTTTCAGATCAACACAAAAGATCTAAACGTACCCAAGATCAATGGTGAGAATAAAAGAAGATACACACTGCTGAACCGCTGCAGTTCCATCGTGCCTGTCATTTGACGGACAGTTCGGCATCCCAGAAATTGGCCCAATTACAAGCCATGAACCTGCGCCCGAGAACGGTGTGCCTTTCTAGCGGCCGGGTAGCTGCTAATCTTGATGCGTTCGGACTCGAACCCCGAAACGGCACCACTGCCAACATTCGTATCTTGTTTCATTGTTTAAACAAAAAAATCAAAGACCAAATCTCGCATCAATTAAAGCGTCTAGTGCGTGACCTGAGCCCGTAGGCTTGTTCCGTTTCACTTGTCCCGTAGCCGTGTAGCCGTGAAGCGGATTCGACAAACATGCCCGTGTTGAAAGGCTTCCCGAGGATTTGACTTGACGATTTTATTGACATTTTATCCGTGCCCAGGGCGGCCAGCACATGTTTGTTTTCAGCCGTCTGGCACGCAAAGGGGAACCCGAGGTAACCACTGGTGGACTGTACTGTGGGTTTCGCCAGGAGTCCACACTGCCGACCGAACCAATCAACCACTTCACGGAAGAGTGGCCAGAACCAAGTGGGCTTAGTGTTCGTTTACACTTCCTGGTTTTGGACAGCCACACTCTGGCATTGCACGAGGACACTGCGGGTTGAAAAGCCGGACAGCTCACCAGAAAGAATAGGAAGTCGAGCTTCCGGCAGTTCTCGCCCTTTTGGCCGGAAAGCTTTGCAGTGGAGCTAATCTGCTTAGCGACACTCTCTTGAAGCCAAGGATCCTCTTGATGCAGGGATGGTCAACCCCGCTTATAACAACAACTCGTCTATCTTACTGTTGTGAAGAAGTTGTTCAGCATTTCGCACTGGAGCGGGCACTGACCAGTACCGAAAGGATAACGGAATGTATCTCAGCAACGTGTCATTCTACGGCACAGACAGGCAAGTTCGCGTGTGTTTGCGCTGACACAACTGATTCCCATTACGCCATCAACGCCCATTACCATCCTCATCATCCCCATTAGCATCCTGCAACCTGGTACTTCCAGTGCTCGAATCGAAACAGATGCGTGTGCGCGAGGGTGAAGAAGCTTGTGCCAGAGCACACAATGAACGGTGGCAAGGACGTCTTAATTGTTTGCCGGTACGTGTACTACGTGTGAGCTTTCCGCTTCCCGTACACGATCTTCACACTTTAACGGGCGTCCCAAATCGCTAGCAAGACGCTTGCCGCTGATGCTGTGAATACCGACGAAGCGATTCTTCGAATCAACATCGAGGCGTATCTTTGCCGATTGTCTCCAAAGTCAAAGCTCCCGGGCTTCGTTAATCCCGTGCCGTGCGGGGCTCTGAGGGAAGTCAAAGTAAAGTTTGCTCCCCGCTCCCGCTAAAGATGGTGGGTTGATCATGAAGGTATGTGAGGTGAAGTTGAATCTAATTTTATCCCAAAGCCGTTGGTTTTGCAAATGGATCCTGGCGCGCCTGGCATCCTCCGTGCACGGTACCGTTTGTTCGGGTAACTTTAATTAAATAATAAAATTCCTCCTCCTCCTACTCCTTGCGGTGTGGTAAGGAGAACCGCAAAATATTTACCGAACAGAAACAGGTGAAAACGATGGTACTGCACGATGTCTGGGTGGGTGTGTGTGTTTGTGTATGGGAGTGTGGTACGAGACAGTTAGATAATTCTGCAACTGATGTAAATGAGCGCAGGAATCGGTTGTATGCGCGGCTGGTAAGCATTTCAGCAAACCATGCGAAAGACTGGCAAACATACGGGAAGACTAATCCGGTACATCTTCGGTGTCTTGTAATTAGCAGAAGTAGATGACGGTTGATGAAGTGTACGGTTCTTTTGTTTAATTAAGGGAAGATAGAGTTCGGCAAGAGATGTATTATTGAGGTTATTTATGAACGTGAGTGTGTTAAAGATTGTTTTTTTTTATTTTAAATGTTTGATTAAACTAAATGTAACAGATCTTTCTTTATCTTTGTCCAAGAGCCTTCATTTCGAAAAAATAAGCAATAAAACTCATAAAACTTTTCCGTCGCTTGTCTCGCACCAGTGATTGATAAATCCGCCCGAAAGGGTACGGAAGCCTTTCGGGAGCCTTATACTACATTAAATTGTCTCCCTGTCTGACACACTTTTGATTATTCCATTCCAATTTTGCTTTCGTTTCTTTCCCCTATCTCTGCCACAAAAAAGTAACACTTCCCCGACGGGTCGATGCCCGTTTCTTTTCCACTCAATTGCCTCGCCGAGTGTTACATTCGAACGACACTCGTTGCCATCGTTGACAACCCTTGTTACTGTCACGGTTTGACACCTGGCTTAAAACCGTTCGAATAACCACGGTGCACAATGGTGGAAAACTTACACAGTGCTGTTTTTTTTTTGCAAAATTGATATGAAATAAAATAACGGACATGCATACATACGACCTGACGTAGGGGTCCGTGTGAAAGAGTTCACTCGCAACACTCCTGGTCAACGCGGAACGATCGACATCATCATATGTTAAACGTGATTGCAATTTAGCAGCAAACGTTCGAATTTGACACACGGCTATCAGCTCTCGTAAAAACGTGCTCAACTCCCGCGCCGAATGATTGACAGCTATCAGAAGAACCCTTCTAGGATCAGTCTCGGAGCATGAACCGTGCCGCTTGCATCATTATCAACGAATCTAATTTGTGTTTGATTAACACACTTAAACCGCAGCTGAATATAACCGGGAGCAAGAGGCGCCAACTTCATTGGAAAATGCTTTTAATATACCTAATCATAGCGGTAGGCAAACGCAATTCCCAGCTTCCGAATTACGCTCTATTGGCAGGCACACCGGTGTAGATTATCGTTACCATCGTGCAGGTGTGTGCCCGTATCTCTCAGCATTGGGCATGGCTTCGACTGGAGGCGAAATTCTGTGCCAGTACCGCAGAGCACCGTCGTAGGTGAATATATTTAATTTAATTCTCCATAGGCACGGCTGGCCACCACCAAACAATGTCACACGTGGTGAAGCTAAACCACATTTTGTGTGCCGGGAAGTCTCATGCCCAGTGCCAGAACATCCTTTCTCACCCGTAAACATCATTAGTTCGCGGTACCTATCGCTTCGTAGAATCAAAGCTGCTGACTTTCTACCGTGGCGAGGTGTGCCAAACCGAAACTACTCGGCTGGGTTTGGAATACGGCTGCACAGTGGGAAAAAACCCACCCCTGGGCAAGTTCAAAGATACTCTCCCACACAACACGCCGGTGACCTTGATTGGCGGGGTATGTTTCTCGGTGTGCGAAAAACGCACCTTTTCGGGTGCAACCGATGGTGGTACGGTGCACATGCGAGCAAATTAACAAACAACGTCATTGCCAACATCGGCCAAGCATAACGCGGCAGCCCTTTCCGTCGACGGAACGGAAACAGCTGTTTTGCGGATGCAAATGCTGTACAACTGCAGATGATTGTTTTGCGTACCGCTGCTCTACGGCTGCTCTACTGATCTGTCGCCAGTGAAGTGTGAAACTATTTCGGCACACGGCACCCGAACCCCGGGTGCACTCATCGATAACAATCGATGAGCGAGAGGCGCCTAATTGAAATGGGCGGTTATGGAAATGAGCGTTGGCAGTGCTGGCAGCAACAGCAGCAGCGCCAGCAGTAGAAGTACCATACGCTGACCCTCACGGATAACAGTTGGCGGGAATGGCTGGCACGGGCGTGTCCGTGTTTTGTGTGGTATTTGTTTGGTAATGAAATAAATTATCTGCTCGGATTACATTGGTGCAGTGTATAATCACAGCTGCTCCGCCGGTATAAATAAGGATTTTGTTGAAATCAGCATCTAATTAGGATATTTTACCGGCTCAAACATTAAGTGTGAGCTTCCTGATGAGCATTGGGTGGTTTTACTCGTCAAGGATAATGGATAATCCCGAGAAAATGAAATGTTTTATCTTTCGTGTATGTGTAATTTTTAGTTTGTTATCATGTGCTTGGACACCGGTTGTTTCTTAAGTTATTTATTAGGTATACACGTATTTTCTCTTTCAAATTTGTTTGAATGTTTGTTTATAATACAAAATTGTACATCTTGAAGATCATAATTAACTTATGTGGTAAAACATATTTACTATTTTTTTAATTATTTTAATTACATGCATATTTGTATTTTTAATACATGCTGAAACTTGTTGACGAGTACCCAACATACTTCAAGCTAGTAACCAGGATAGAAAAAATAACAACTAAAAATATTTTTCTCTGTGATCTCTGTATTTTTAACCACATTCTTCTTCTTCTTCTTTGGCTCAACAACCGATGTCGGTCAAGGCCTGCCTATACCCACTTGTGGGCTTGGCTTTCAGTTGATTTTGATTCAATTGATTCCCCCCCCATCGCAGGATAGTCAGTCCTACGTATGGCTGCGCGGTCTATTTGGGGATTGAACCCATGACGGGCATGTTGTTAAGTCGTACGAGTTGACGACTGTACTACGAGACCGACTGTACTACGAGACCACATATGTTCTAAATATTGAGTAAAAATTAAATACGATCGAAGCCGTTCAAATGTTAATCAAAATTAACACTGAGTAAATAAGTAAATATCATATTAGCAACAGCAGAAAGAAGCGCGAGAAACAACTCAAAGAACTCACAATAGGCAATAAAGTGAAAATATACGACTATACTTGTTCAAATCTTGGATTGGTTTTTTTACTTGCTTTCATGATCATCAATCAATTTTTTACCTTTTTTACTTGTATATGGTAAATTCTTCAATTTTACCGTATTCACATGTCAATTTTTTTTAAATTCTCGTACTAACACCCCTAATCACTCTTGAAGCAAATTAAAAAGCGAACGTTTGTGGGAGCACGCATTTTCTGTTAGCAGTTTACATTAAAAAGTTTGTAAGAAAAGCAACTTGTGTTCATCATTATTCCACTGCCAACGCTCATTTCCATGTATTTCAGAGGACGTAATCCTCCTTGTTTCAAGCAAAATGCTTAGAATACCCCTAGACAGTGTTTGTCACACTTATCTCTCGTCTGTCCCATAGCATCTAGCTTCCAAAAAAGCAAAAGAGTACTGAATTTGTTGCGCACTGGTAAATTAAATACCTATTCACATTGCATCCATTTGCTAAATATTCATGCAAGATCTGAGGAAGGTTCTTTCAACAATCTCTCAACGGTCATTCAGTTGCATAGTGTACCGGTAACTGTGGGGTGGAAAATTGTAACGTGAACCCTTTTCGAGCTACGATGCAGGCGACACACACTCTTGCATTTTATAGCGAAATCGAGACTTTGGGACAAAATGGTTCACTGCGTGGTCCAAGAAAGAGGGGGAAGAAGGTTTAGTAAGAGAAGTAAAAATGTCTGTAGAATGTTTTCATCTGCCAGATCTTTGGTGCAAGGGTATGTTCGGGTAATCTCACCGGCCAACACTTCTGGCCCATGGTCCTGGATGGTCAAGCTCAACTATCATTTGACTTTGTATTCCTACCGTTTTCCAGGGAGGTACATAGTGTGCATGCATGCACGACGCACGTTGTCTATCGTCACTGGATGTAAAGCGTGCTGTGGCAGTCTTTTAGGGATGAATAAGCAAAAGTTGGAGAAGATGAAAGAAATTTGGTGAACCAATCATTCCGCATGACTTTTGGTACTGCCTTTCATTTATTGGAACATGGACCTACGAGGATGGTGATGGTAATTGACATTGCATGCTGAAGTGCTGGTTTGGATTAGATTTTAACAGATCTATCGATTCTAATCAATCCGGTAAACACTTGAATCAGCGCATGAACTCATAAATTATGTTTAGAAATTGTCTTTGCTCTGAGTTTTCTTTCGATTTCTTGCAGCAACAGTAAAACAAGACTAAAATTTGCAAAAATCACTGGAACTTTTCATCTTGTATCTATCTCGTTTGGAGCAGCGTACAGCAGAACATGTAATTTCCTTCGCATTTTTGTAGCAAAAGTAAAATAAAAAATACTTTCAAGTCACTGCTATTTCTGTGGATCAGTTGTACTTCCTCGGCTGTTTT
>KB667456.1:2017647-2032341 GCA_000349065.1 Anopheles quadriannulatus
AACTAAAAATGTTTTTCTCTGTGATCTCTGTATTTTTAACCACATTCTTCTTCTTCTTCTTTGGCTCAACAACCGATGTCGGTCAAGGCCTGCCTATACCCACTTGTGGGCTTGGCTTTCAGTTGATTTTGATTCAATTGATTCCCCCCCCATCGCAGGATAGTCAGTCCTACGTATGGCTGCGCGGTCTATTTGGGGATTGAACCCATGACGGGCATGTTGTTAAGTCGTACGAGTTGACGACTGTACTACGAGACCGACTGTACTACGAGACCACATATGTTCTAAATATTGAGTAAAAATTAAATACGATCGAAGCCGTTCAAATGTTAATCAAAATAAACACTGAGTAAATAAGTAAATATCATATTAGCAACAGCAGAAAGAAGCGCGAGAAACAACTCAAAGAACTCACAATAGGCAATAAAGTGAAAAAATACGACTATACTTGTTCAAATCTTGGATTGGTTTTTTTACTTGCTTTCATGATCATCAATCAATTTTTTACCTTTTTTACTTGTGTATGGTAAATTCTTCAATTTTACCGTATTCACATGTCAATTTTTTTTAAATTCTCGTACTAACACCCCTAATCACTCTTGAAGCAAATTAAAAAGCGAACGTTTGTGGGAGCACGCATTTTCTGTTAGCAGTTTACATTAAAAAGTTTGTAAGAAAAGCAACTTGTGTTCATCATTATTCCATTGCCATCAATCATTTCCATGTATTTCAGAGGACGTAATCCTCCTTGTTTCAAGCAAAATGCTTAGAATACCCCTAGACAGTGTTTGTCACACTTATCTCTCGTCTGTCCCATAGCATCTAGCTTCCAAAAAAGCAAAAGAGTACTGAATTTGTTGCGCACTGGTAAATTAAATACCCATTCACATTGCATCCATTTGCTAAATATTCATGCAAGATCTGAGGAAGGTTCTTTCAACAATCTCTCAACGGTCATTCAGTTGCATAGTGTAACGGTAACTGTGGGGTGGAAAATTGTAACGTGAACCCTTTTCGAGCTACGATGCAGGCGACACACACTCTTGCATTTTATAGCGAAATCGAGACTTTGGGACAAAATGGTTCACTGCGTGGTCCAAGAAAGGGGGGGAAGAAGGTTTAGTAAGAGAAGTAAAAATGTCTGTAGAATGTTTTCATCTGCCAGATCTTTGGTGCAAGGGTATGTTCGGGTAATCTCGCCGGCCAACACTTCTGGCCCATGGTCCTGGATGGTCAAGCTCAACTATCATTTGACTTTGTATTCCTACCGTTTTCCAGGGAGGTACATAGTGTGCATGCATGCACGACGCACGTTGTCTATCGTCACTGGATGTAAAGCGTGCTGTGGCAGTCTTTTAGGGATGAATAAGCAAAAGTTGGAGAAGATGAAAGAAATTTGGTGAACCAATCATTCCGCATGACTTTTGGTACTGCCTTTCATTTATTGGAACATGGACCTACGAGGATGGTGATGGTAATTGACATTGCATGCTGAAGTGCTGGTTTGGATTAGATTTTAACAGATCTATCGATTCTAATCAATCCGGTAAACACTTGAATCAGCGCATGAACTCATAAATTATGTTTAGAAATTGTCTTTACTCTGAGTTTTCTTTCGATTTCTTGCAGCAACAGTAAAACAAGACTAAAATTTGCAAAAATCACTGGAACTTTTCATCTTGTATCTATCTCGTTTGGAGCAGCGTACAGCAGAACATGTAATTTCCTTCGCATTTTTGTAGCAAAAGTAAAATAAAAAATACTTTCAAGTCACTGCTATTTCTGTGGATCAGTTGTACTTCCTCGGCTGTTTTGTTTTTTTTTTTTTTTTCATTCTCAGTGGCCACACATATCGTGTACGCTTGACTCATGTACCGTACCGAACTGCTCCGAGTGCACGCTTATGCGTGGTTGTGTGTCCGACTGGGGTACACCGGCTGGGTCAAAACAATGGCTCTGAAATTAATATGCGGTTTCGGTTGAGGGACTCCTTTCTTTCCCGTCGGTCTCTGGCTTCCTGACCAGCATTGAATTACCTGTTGTCGGCTAGCACGATGTCGGCCTACATGTGAACTTTGAAGGTTAAAAAAAGAATCACACGAACACATTAATAACTGTGCGCTGTATAGCAGAAGCAAAGTATGGAGTGCTGTAGTGTGCCTTTTAGCTATCAGGCTAATTGTAGGCAAAAAATATAACGTTCAAAAGAACTTTGCGTACCAGTAGTAAGGCTGGGTATATTACGAATGGTGAAATAAATAAAAACATAGAGAGTAATGAGGGAGCTCTTGAAACCAGGCTCTCAGTGAAAGCTTTTAAAGTTAATTTAACATCATGAAATTTTAATCCGTTTCGTAGAACAAAACAATATAACTTATAGCTTCCGTGTTTTTCACGAGACTTACGACCCGGAGGGAACAAAACATAATCCTCCCATCAAAATCACAGTAGCCTTCAGTTAGATGGTTTCTATTTCAATCGTCTGCTTGCTCCATTATATCTATACCCGGTCTAGACACCAGATTGGTCTACATTTTTTGGCACGTGCTGAAAGTGAAATGGAGAAGCGGCTCTCCTGCATCTTACCCTTCCTAATTCTTCCCAACCAACCCCTTTTGTGCCATGGCAACAAACCAAACAATCTCGCAACACCCACAGCAAGCTATCTCCGGTATCTTCCTGCACGAGCCAAACCCATGATACCGCTTAAACTGGACTCTAATCGAGTTACGAATTTAACCGTACCGAGAGCGGCGAAATGTTTTTGACGACAGTATGAGCCTAGCGCCTAGCGTTATCGACCAGTGCTTACAGTGAACTGGCCACCTAGCCCTTCCTTCATTATGCTAACGCATGTACGACAAATTCCGGTCGTTTCGAAGTGTGTGTGTGTGTGTGTGTTTCTCTGACATTATTTCCTGCTCTTTCAAAAAGCACAAGCCCGGAAATGTGGGAATCCGGAAAGGGATCTTCCTCTCGCCGGTAAGGCATCTCCACCAGTTCTCAATAGCCACTGCTCGTGTCATTGAGATCCGTTTTTGAGGAATCTCACCGAAAACCTCTGTAAGCAGGATGGAAGCCATGCAAGGTATTTCGGACCTGCTTCCGTCCCGTCCTGAGCACTTTGAAATCCTCGTAAGAAGCCGCACGCATCTGGCGGCACGTAGGCAGGAGAATCTAAATCAAATGTTTAGATCATTTTTAATAGAGGATTCGGAACATATTGGAAGCAAACAGTTAAACACATTCAGTTTTATGTTAGGATAAAATGTGCAATTTTAAACACAAGAAACCTAGCCGATCAAACTGGAATGATCAAAATACAACAACACAATACTTTTCGATTTCAACTAAACGTCTCATTTCCGTTCATCCTTTTGTGTGCGTACCATATTCAATCGAATGTGACGAAAGACAAACAATTTTGCTCAAATCTCAGCATGGGTTTGCCCGGCTTCCTTCCGTTAGCTTTATCCTATGCTAGGCGCGGGCTCTCCTCGTTAAACATTTTGTTTCTAGTAGACAAAACTTTTACCCGCGTTTTTCTCGGTAGCACTTTAATTGAATTGAAAGAAAACACTTTATCGTCTTTTTTTTTTGCAGAACACTTTTCTCGGTACATTAAACCTGCCCAGGGAAAAATGGTTCGCTAAATGTGCGAAAGAATGCAGAAGAGGCGGAAAAGAAAGCAGGAAATCACTCGTTCGGTGGGAGTCTTCATAAATCACCTTGCTTAAAGTTGATCGTTTGTGCTGCTTGCCGATCGTTTTTTTTTTCTCCTTCAAGTTGCGCGACCAGAAGTTTATCGTCTCCTTGAGTGCTTGAGTGTTGCCTGCCTTCACAAACTAAAGCCATACATACACACGCACATTGGGCTGTATAGTAAATAATAGCACATACAAACCTGTGTGTGCCTACTGAGTGCCGTGATCAAAAGCTCTACGGCACGGAATAGCACACGTCCGATTATAAAGTTGCGCTTAGCGAACGAGAGCACAACAAAACTTTATGCCTTTTTCCCGCACGTTTTTACGGGTTTATATCGGTACTGTCAGAAAGGGAGAGAGCGGGCTGTGGAAAGTTTTATAATGTCACCGAATACTTATAACTCGATTCATTTTAAATTTTGCTAGTTTTTTCTGCTTTTATTTCGTTTTTTAAACGATTGCAGAAATTTGTTTCCCGATAGCTTGCAAGGTCCCAACAAGTAGGGCACCTTAGATCACGACAAAACACTTTACGGCATCGTTTTCCGAAGATAAAGTTTTAACCCATGCACACACAACTATTTAGCAATTATAGATGTGATATGCACGAGGATAGTAAAACCCTAAGTGAAAATCTCCGAAAATCACCATATTTTACAACTGCTTATACTTTAATACACAACACTCTTGTTCAGAGCCAAAGACGAACTCTGTAACATAAATAGCACAGTTTGATACTATACTATAATTTTCTACTTCCAACAAAGCTGCCCTTGTTGCGTCCTCGATCCGATCCGACCAGCAACTTGTCACCAAACCAGTTAGCGTGACAGGAAAACACGTGTTCAAGCATACGCGAGTACGTTCGCTGCCTGTTCGCATCCTGTCTGTCGGCCACCGCAAAGAGAGCTTATCATACAAAACCCACTTCCACGCTCGTGCTTTAGTCATTTTTCGCTCGCCATTTTTTGTTTTGTTTTCATAGTTCAAATTGCTTTTCTTCTCACTAGACGCTGCACAAGGCCAACAGGATGTCCGAAAGCTGGAAGCAGCAATCGTGGCGGCCACTAACTCGGCAACCCGTAGCATGCTCGGTCGCTAGGTCGTCGTCCACCGTGGCTTCACCGCTCAGGGAAAGTTTTTTGACAGTTCATGCACCAACAAACTGTCATCAGAAATTAAAGCTAATCCTCCCAACAGCGACAGTTCACCCGACTGGCCAATGTTCGACCCGCTGAACAGATTTACCAAAGAAAGCATTTCAACCAACCCAGCGAATGGTGGGCAACCGCCAGCCAGCAAGCGCGAAGCAAACACTACAACAAACATTGCTCGAACAAATGGCTCTCGAGCTGTTAGAAAGCTTTTCTGTGTGTGCGCTATGAAGCTGGAGGGAAACAAATCTCCAAAAATAATTCTTTACTCAACGCGACAAATAAAAAAAAAGCTACATGGGAACAAATATTCGATATGAGCCAGGGTGTACTCACGCCCAGTTGGCACGGTGTGATTATTATTCGAGCACATGTTTTATTAACTTTGTCATGTTGCTCCCGGGGCGTGCTGGGTCGTATAACTCTACCTTCCGTGCCAGCACAATTCCCGCGAGGTTGACCTTTAACGGTGGTTCAGCGCTCTCCGAACTGTCGGCAGTTTCCACGCCCGAAGCATTGACATCCACCCCGGAGCGTGGGGATGTCTTCGAGAATGTCCTTAATAAGAATAGCGTTGATAGTATTCCGTTCTTGCTGCAAACGAAAAAAAACACACACACACACAAGCCCAGATAGACGACTACGGTGTGGTGGCAGTGCGCCGAGACGAACACCGTAGAGACCAAAATTAATGAACCAATTTTCGGCCTCCAGGCGTCATCATGCTCTGGTAAACCGAAACCCGAACGGAAATTGAGAGCATCTTGGGCTTTCTTGGACGGTTTCTATCGCCCATGTTCCGGGCTACCGGCTGCGGGAGCACGAAAGAACCCGTCAATGCCTACCGAACACCGGCGTGACCCGAAAACGAATCGGGTCGTTTGTCATGATGATTGATTCGTCGACATGACGTGAACCGAAAGCACCATTAGAACGGCACACCGGCCAAAGCATTGTACAGCGGCACACGTTTCGCGACACGTTCGTTCAGCACCAATGTGTCCTGTGCGGTTTATCGTCGCAGCAGCAGCAGCAGCAGCAGCATCTCGTAGATTTGAGCCCATGCTTTCCGAATGCGTGATTGCACTTGACGACACGCGACAATAAACTTAATGCGACTAATTAATTGCCATTCCGATCGAAGTGTGCGGGCACGCCGTGGTAAAGTGCTTGTCCAGCAAATGGTACCCGGCTTGCCCGGTAATGCCCCCTGGTACACAAGTATCGGCTTGATGCGATTAAAGATTGACAGGTGAAGCGTGAATAAATTAAACGAAAGCCGGCTTCGATTGCAACCGGATCAGCACGAAGGGAAAGGCTTGTACCGGACCGGAGCAACATGGAAAAGCCGTCCCAGGCACGTGTAGTACGGGAGCAATCCGATTGAAGATAACACAGCCTTGGAGCGAAAGCAAGGGATTGGTAATTAGCTATTTGAACGAGCGTTCAAAAAGTTTGTATTGCCCGTTCATCCATAAAACACCATTTTCCGGTTGTTTTGAGAATTGCTTTTTTTGCAATTGAAACTTCCAAGAATTATTTGCTGTTGAGTTACGGCTACTAACAGGTAGCTTTTGACCCTCATCACGTAGCTGTCTGGTTGGAGAGCTATGGGTATACAAATGCGTGGTTAGATTGGTTTAGGTTGGAGTCGTTATTTTCTTTTTTAACGGATACAAATGTGAGTATCGAAATAACGAAGATCCTGGATGGACCCTCGACATAGATGAAAGCAATTATGGTGTTTACCTTATTGGTCTTGAGAAGTAGTGAATTGACTATCTGGAAAGAATCATTGTGGTTTGGATGGAATTGTTAACTTACATGTTTGAATATGATTATGAAAAACACGTTATATCATTATTTAAGGGGTGGACACAACAATTGTAGCTCTGAGCCGACCATGATGCCCATAGCTGTAATAATGACCAATGACAAATTGTTTGTAGCTCTTCTTGCTGTAATAAGATGTGAATAAAATTCCCTATGTCATCGGGAACCTTTTATGTTTAAATTATTTTTCTACTGTAAAGCCTCGTATAAAGTATCACGCATGTATTTTTAACAAATATCTCACTGACGCTTTCATTACGTCCGGAATTGATTGAAAGTTTACGAGGTGCATGCAGAGCTATGACGTCGCCTTTTGACAACCACCGACAAAACAAACATACTAACCTCTTGTTCTCTTTTTTTCCATTTCAGTGACTCCCGTTCCAGCACCCCCAAGCAGCAAAGGTAGGGTTAAACTACGTTATTTATCATCTGTTATTTCCAATTAGTAAAACTTACGGCACCTGCGCTGCGTTATAAACCAAGATACAATCGAGGCGAATTACTTTCGCTCAACTATTGAGTCATAATTGGACAACAACCATCTCAACCCTCACTAATACACGGCTCACTACCCCAGCAACACCCGCGTGTCATTTAGCTTCTATAAATTATTAAGCAGTTCATCAGCCATTCTTCGACACATTGTTTCATTAGCGGCCTTTTCTATTTCTATATCCACCAAAACGGCACCGACCCAAGTACCGCGACCTCCACCATACCCGTGTATTTTATTTACGTCTCTGATTTTACCGCACCTTCGAAAGACATTCCAGCAAACACACAACTTGGTCGCATTATTACTGTCTCATTACCATTTCACAAACCTCCGCCTTGCGGTCTAGCAACAGGAAGAAGAGTCCACCGCCGCTCAAGAAGAAGTTTAGTCATTCTGACAATTTTACCAAAACGACCTGCCGCGTCGGTCGAGCGCTGTTCTTCTCTCTTCAACTGTTACGTGCGATACATTGCAGCATAAATAGTCATTACTCGCTCAGTCAGCATAGAAAGGTATGGAATTAGGTACGGCAGAACAGACCCGCTTACCGCGCCAAGTTGCGGAAGATTGAACCGTTAAATTAGATACCTTTTGGAGGGTTTGGAAAGAAATACAGCGCGGACATCAAATGTACTTTCACCCTTCCTACCAAAAATTAACGAAGCATTGCAGCTGATCTATTCTTCACCACGATGCGAACGACCGGAGGGGTTAGTTGCTAATGGAAAGTCGAAAAAGGTTTACTTCCGTGCTTGACCCGTTCGGTACGTGCCAGAATGGGGTACTTCGCGTTCGCGGTGTTTCTTTTTACGAACCCCAGAATTTCAACTACGTAAGTTCTGCACCGGCACCGGTACGGTTCGATGAACAACCGAAAGCCAAACTTTAAACGAAGGAAGCACACCGAGAAAGCTCACGCATACTGACGATGCTCACTAATGAACCTTAGTGGAACCTCACTCACTCACTCAGCTAATCCAGCATATGCTCTATAAAGGTAAGGCCATGAAGCACAACCATGTCAACCTAGCTACTTCACCACTGGATCGCTGGGTACGTGCAGCAAGTCTTGATAAGCGACTGGAAAGCAACCGCACCAGATAGATCGATTCAGTACCGAACCGCGGGGCTGCTTTAGCGTACAACAGTTGCGGTTTGTTACAAAGGATTTAATTATAACTGGTTATGACGTTGTCGGCCACGTAGATTACCTCTAAGTGCATCCCTTATGCTATCGCATGTAACCCAAAACAGTTGATCACAGTCATACAACCGATATGATCTAATGCACCTGTGTGTACCACAATAGACATAGCGGCACAGTGCTACCGCGCTTCCGTTCGGTGACCGTGAATTGAGCTAACACACTATTGTCCCCACCATTCTCACACAGCACAACATGCGTTCCCTTTGCACGCCGGGACACATGCTTTATGACACAGTTTATGGTCTAGTAAGCACGCTGGATAGAATTATTATATGCACTCTCTTTTTAAGCTCTCTTTTTTGTCGCAACCGTTGTCAGCAACTGTGGCAAAAAGAAAGCACCCAGAAATGGATGCGATGCAAACGTGATTAAATTATGTTTCTGCTAACATCGGACCTTGGTATGGAATGGAAATGGGAATGTAAACTCAGGAGATAGAAATTTAATTTATTAAATGGGTCACATAATGTCGCTTGTGT
The DNA here is from genome assembly GCA_000349065.1 of Anopheles quadriannulatus. Classification (NCBI taxonomy): domain Eukaryota; kingdom Metazoa; phylum Arthropoda; class Insecta; order Diptera; family Culicidae; genus Anopheles; species Anopheles quadriannulatus. The sequence continues at coordinate 2,026,527 of KB667456.1, forward strand.
GGCGGTACGGTTCCATTAACGTGATGGATATGAAATTAAAGTAATAGGGCAGATTTAGATAGAGCGAGGGCAATGTACTTTATTTTGTTGTGGTGACCTGACAGGTTGGCTAGATTGTTAGTGCTACTGCTATGTTGTGATATTGATATAAGAATCAAAATTATAATATCATTAAATTTCTGGGAAAACGATCGCTTTGCTGAGAAAACATAAAAACTTTTTATAAAATTCTTAAATCTAAAAATGTGGAAAACATTTTAGGGATATCTACATTTAAAATAACCTACTAAGTACTACTAAGTACTCTTGCCCTTGTATGTAACATATTCAATTGGTAAAAGCCCATGTGCTAGCACCATAAAATCTCTTGGGCCGTCTTTTTCTATTTTTATTCTGACGTCGGCATATTAAGATGCATTTGACAATATCAACCCTCACGATGTAACCCTTAAACAAGAAAGCTACATTTCATGTCTCGTTAATATAATTATGGTACAACTGTATACCTTTTAGTCAAAAATAACGAGAGCGAACGAACGAACGAATCACCTGCCATAAATACTTTCCACCCATTCCCGGTGCCATTCTAGTCACCAAGTGAAAAGCGTACCATTTGTGAAAAATATACTTTGTAGCAAAAGGTACATATGATCCGTACAGTGGGGGGAAAAGATCACTCAACCTGCAACATGAAATTAAATACATCGTTTCTCCTGTATCGGCACCGTACCTTCTGCATACTTCTGCAGCCCTCACAGCGAAACGTTACATGCTAGTTTGTATGCACGTTTCTACAGACGCTTCTATTCATTGTATGCACCAATAGTATAAAAAACGAGAACGTATAAAACCTATTTGCAGTCGTCTATCAACATGGCTACCATTTGGCACAAATGTTTCCCGTGCACTTTATCGAATCCTCTGGAGAATGATAAAAGTTTGCCACGAGATGTATCCAATATCCTGTAGCAATATTTCATGATCGATTGAGCTGCATTGCTCCGCTTTCTCCATAGTTCATCAACACGTACACGTAGCAACTGGGAAGGAAAAAGAAAACCACACAAAAGGCGTAGTATGGGCAAAATTTACGAAAAACTTCCAAATTGATAAGTCGAGCACCGTGCCCGTGTGATATCGGATCACCGGAAGAACATGAAACCATCAAATGATCGGTACATGTGCGAAGAGAACTACCCATGCTCAGGAAGTTTGAGGTGTACCCTTTAGCCCTGTGGCAGGGCCAAAGGAATGACACATTCCACATGCAACGGTTGGCACAGGGCAGAACCCTCCCAGAACGCACACTCGCAACAGTATGTACCGAGAAAATGAAGCTACACAAGCGATCGACGAACATAGCTCGTTCGGTTATAATTCATCACCTTTTCGCACAAAACCTGCCACCGTCCAATGGACAGCTCGCATTGGGATTTGTAGCACATTGTGTGCACCGTAATGGTGTGTGCCCCTCTCATGCACATTGGTGCAGCCGTTTGAAACTGCCCCGGGGGGAGTCTATGGTTTAAAACACGTTCATCAGTCACTTGTATCGGTGGGTTAACTCGGGAGTTTGGCAGGGGCTCCCAAAGTTCCAGTTAGTGTCGTGTTGTATTTCGCAATGAGTTCCATCGGTTCAATTTGATGGAAAGCCATACTGCCACAGTGTACGGACGAACGAGCGAATAACAATGAAAAATTTAAATCATTCCCATTTGGAGCTTATTTTCATCTTTCTTTTTTTTTGTAAACCCCCCAAATTGCACTCCAGGCTATAACTCCAATTTCTCGCCCATCTACACACCACAATAGGGTGCTGGATGCGTTATGCATTACCTACCAACCCGTTGCGATGCACTTTTTTCCTGCTGACGAATTACATCCCGAGATATTTGCAAGCTTGCATACCCGTCGGATCTCGTTCGCACTTCCCCTGTTTTCCACCTCCAATGCCACTGGGCGATGATTTAAGGTCCCGGACCCGGGTTGAAAAAATCGCACCGAGTTCGAACCCGTTGCACAATATCACCCCCCCCCCCTCCCTCCCCCACGGATGCAATGAACGATTGGGTGGATGTGTCGGTGTAAGTGTTTGAGCGTGTGGAAATTTCTGCGTTTTAGGGTGTGATGAGGAGCACTTTCGAGTGTCATATTGAGCACTTGCACTGTGCGGTTTAGTGCGGCTTGGGGCATGATTTATGGTACGGAATACGTAATGGCGTCGAAAGTTGTCCAGCGTTTCTCGTGCTCGCCGGGGGGATGGTCAGCCCATATCGATGATTTACTGTAACCGAAACTCACCCACCCTTCGGTATGGTAATGTGCTGTGAGAGAGTAGTGCGAGGCAGCATCGTTACGATCATTTGTAAAACCATTGATCGGTGGGGGTGATGATAAAATGGGCACAAACACAGCAACCGCAGTAGCATTAGGATGGGCTTTGGAGTCCCTTTTATGAGCGGCGCTCGGTATGCGCTGGTGTTTTTGTCAATGATCCATACATTTGTCAACAAAATTGTATGCCGAAACGGGTTGTATCCGCTTGTTGGTCAACATTATGACGCGGGTGACACCGTGTTGAATGGTTCAATAGAGAAGTTACTGGCGTTTGCTTCGGTGGAGAGAATTTCAAATAATGCAAACTTCAATCAACGGAAAATAATTTCACTCGTAGTTTTATGGTAGAATAATTAATAAATTCAATTACAGATCGGGACAACCCTTTCCGCATATTCCAGCAACCAAAAAGCTGCACCAGAATCTTGCTAATGTTTGCTTAATTTTACGACAGCTCATCATCATTATTTAACCCACTCTACTAGAACGTCAGCTCTCTTCGCCAGCACGCTCGGTTTTAATTTGCTAATGACGAGTTAATATGAAATGTTACCCAAGAAGATGATTTTCTAATTACATCCTGCTTCCTTCTGCCAGCAACCGTCAGCAGCGTCGCTTTGAAGATTGACCTCCACCTTGCCATTGAGACTTTCGAAGCTCTCGTATCAGCTCTCTCGCCCCCAGGCGTTCTGGCGTTCAAGTGTGAAGAGTTAACGAAGCGTTCAAAATAATCGTCTTAGTCTGCGAGTTGCATTGTGGGCTATGGGTACGAAGCGACATCCGGCGGCCACTTACATGCCGCGCTGGTTCCATTCGTTGTAGGCAAGTCATCACGCATATCGTAAATCTTATTCATTTGGATTTACTCGTATTCTGGCAATGTTCAGGCTTTATGATGAAGAGAATTTTAAAGTAATGGATATAAGAAAAACACACACCTGAGTATACTGATCGCTGATACCATCGCTGCTACCTGTGTAAGTTTACGTAATTCTGCAAACTTCATTGAATAAATTTCTAGAGAAAAATGAAAAAAGCGCGATTTCCGGCACACTTTTTCATGCGAAGCTGTATGTATCCGTTGTATTTTGTTTAGCCCAGATTTCCTTTTATTTTCCTTCGTACTTGGAAAAAAAAACATAAAAAAATACACCAAACAGCGAAGCCGTCTCTAAATCTCGTCACGCATCAACACATCTGAGCTCGTGGCCACGTACTGTCCAAGAGATCGGGAACGGGGGAAAAAATAAACATACACCCAGAAAAAAATGCCCCGTTTCTGGCTAGCCCAATGTTCATCCCTTTCCATCCAGAACGTCGAAACATCCGGTTTCGATTTGCGTATTTCGGAAAAATTTATTCAATAACCCACCGAACCGATGAATCCTGCACGGCGTAAGGATAGAAGCCTGGAAACGGTAACCGGTGTCGGTGTGTGTTTTCGAACCGATTGCCCTGAAACGGAAGAGCCTACGAATCAATTCGTTTCCAATTCCAATCCGCCAAAGCTTTGTGTCTGTGTGTGAGTGTTTATCTATCTGGGTAGAGTGTAGTGCAAAAAATCCACCTCGATCACCCGTTTTTTATATCAGCGATATTTTGACACGCAGATTTCGGTTGCTTCTTTCGCTGTTCGTCTTTCAGGGTGTACGTGGGTGGTTGAGCTTTTTTTTTTTTTTGGTTGGTTGGTTGTTGCGCTCTCCAATTCTTCTTTGTCCCGTCGAGCGTAAGCCCTTTCGCCAGTTGCGTTAAATTGGTGTCGGAGTCACGTTTTGCTTTTGGCAAGGGAGAACGCAAGATTCGCTCGATCCAAATGTCTTCGATTGATTGATCTCGTTAGGCTGACGCGCGACACGTGAAGGCGAGAAATTGCCTACCGATGGCAGAAGACCGATGGAAGCATTTATTGATTGCAAGATGACCAGTTTTGTGGAGGGAAATAACGAAAAAAACAAGGCAACCAGTAGAGTTAAGGTCTGATTGGGGTGATATCTACCATATTCTAATGATGTATTTGAGGAACAAAATGGGTAGGGCACAATATGAACAACAACACGATGATACCAATTCAGAAACGTGATCCTCGACATGAATTATTATATTACTCATTTATCCATCGTATTTTGTTACAATCATTTTACAATCGGTGTGCAACATATTGTTGTTTGAGCATCATGTTTCCTGCTATTTGTATGATGACTATTGCACCTACCACACCAAAAACAAAGTAATGCTATAGTAAAATTATTCATACAGCGATAAAAAAATGTCATTTCCATCGATTTACTCTTTCGCTTTAACGCAAAGTTTAAAATCCATTTCCGACTTTGTACATTCCCCTTACTCCGTACGCTACCGACTTCCGAGCACTTCCAGAAAATTATCGACCCGTGATTACCATCAACGACCACGCGACCAGCGGAAATCGGACGTACACTGCCACCCTTTCCCCCGGAAGAGTTGATTAAAAACAAATGCTACATCATTAATAATTAATACATCGTCTACGCGTGATCGCTCTTACATTCCCTTACGCCGCGCCCTGTCAGTCCAGACCGTGCGGCACAACATTGAGCGGACTTCATTAAATAATCATTGGCCGCGTTTCGGCATTCGGCCTTTGCTTTCCTGCCCCCTTTCCCGGCCTCCGATTAAAACCTTCCGAATGATTAATCCCAACGTTGCCAAGACATCCACTGTTTGGGTTTCCCGAAACGGACGCATACACGCTGTGTCCACGACAGTGAAACGATGGCGGTAAAATCGACGACGCCGTTTAAATGGCGATTAAATTTGATGGCATCGATTATTGATTTCGGGTTCGATGCCCACGGGCGCCACGGGAGGGGAGATGGAAGCTAGGAAAAGGATCTTTCGGCAATATGATAGTTACAAATCAAATCATGTCGGGTCCGCCCCGCGACAACAAATTCGTTCAACGCTTCAAAGGCATCGGTTGCCGCCAGTTGTTTAGCATGTTTAACGGGACGGAATCACTTTGTCGGTGAGGCACAATTATAGACAGCCGAGGCAGCTTTGTGTGGTCCTTAATGTTGCGTAAGGAATATATTTCTTTTCTTTTGAGCAGGATAAAAAGAAAACAACCTCCAATGTAGTTGTGCCACCCAGTCTGGCCGTTCTCGTTCGGTTTGAGTTGCTGTCATGTGTACAAATTAATTAGCTGCCTTTTCGTTTGATTCTTTCGTTGTCAAATTAAATGCAATCTAGTTTGCTCATTCCGCTTTTCTGAAGAGGTTTCATCAGATTTCATGATTGAACTCTTTTAGACGTTCCACATTTCACACGTTGCACTAGAGGGATGATAATATATCATACTTTGTTATATCATTTTTGTATTTTTGATCCAACCCTTTGACCAACTTTGATTCATCGTAATGTGAAATTTATTCGAGCAATTGGTTCATCATGTGTAATAATTATTAACCAATTATTATGCCTGACTGACAATAGGTTTTTC
>KB667456.1:2033186-2065009 GCA_000349065.1 Anopheles quadriannulatus
TTTCTTTGAACTTGTTTGTACATTTAACATTGAATTATACATTGAATGAAACGTATAAATACATAAACATACGATAACCACTTCATATTAGACTTTAATACCCTTTAAATTAATTGGATTTCCAGATCCCTTTCCACCATACACACGGTGCACAAATATTGGCTCTTCAAAAATCATCCTGTCTAGCCCTTGAAAGCGGCACCCAATAATATCTAGCCCAACATCAATCATCCGTGCTTGAAACCCATTTCATAATGCCCGATTTTTAACCATAAAACTCATCGTGATTTGTGTCCGAAAAGTAGACCACAGTAGAACGCTACGCAACAGCAGCAGAAAATAACAAATCTAATAAAAAAACCTAGTCGGTCCCAATCTACTTGAACAGATTTTTTACACATCAGTAGACGAGAACAAAGATGAATCGACCAAAGTATGGTCAGTATGGCGATACGCCGTCCCAGACAGTCTGTTGTTTTTCGCACCGCAACCGTCCCAACATGATTGCTCGTTTTGCTGCTGAGTTTCCTTTTCTGACCATACAGGATTGAAAAACAGGGCACCATTTGCCTCCCACTAGAACATTGAAGTGTATGCAACGTAAGTGTACAGCGTTTGGCTGTGGAAAAGTTTGATTTTTCTAGACAACTAAAGAGGGGAATGATTTCGCTCACTCACTGTCACTCTCCTCCCATTACAGCTGTGAAGCAATGCCTGTTAGCTGATCGTCTAGTAGTGTGTTGAAAGGCTTTCTTCTGTTAGCACCCTGGCCAGCATGTACTTCTCGATCAAGGAACGCAAAAGTTTCATCATTTCGCACCCAAACGCATCGTTTTGTTTGCCATCAATCAACAGCGCTCGCCCGAAAATATGCCTATGTACACGTACGGTTTGAGCATATTCTTGCAACATGTTGGTCAAAAAAACGAAAAAGAGAAAGACAGATGAGAAAGAGAAGAAACATAAGCTCATGTATCGCACCCCAACGCTGCAGGAAAAGTTTTGCCAGCCCGAACTTTTATTCAACGTTGGGAAGTTTCCGTTTTCTATTCTCATGTTTATTCCTTGCTTTTTTGTTTAGCATTCCCCAAAATGCTTACATCCTCGTAGCAGCCAAAGCTCGTAGCAGGAAAAACGACCCAGCCACCAACAAAGCACTGATTTTCTTTTAAGAACATTGCCCACCAACAGTTTCAGCATTGTTTGCGGGTACTTTCACTCGGTGGGCAAACATTTGCGCCTTCCGGTCGCGAACACACGGGCACGAGGAGAGAAAGTACGCCGAAACAAGACTTACAGGAAGCCTGCAACCCCAAAAGCTTGAAAGCTTGATAATAATTAATCTTATCGAATGAAAAACATGCCCCAGCACGGGTGGAAAGCATCAGTAACAGCTAAACCGCTGGTGGTGCGGTACAATGGCAGCTACCAGAAGGCACAATTTCCAACGCACAAGATGTATTTAGAGGCACGAAAAAACAAGCCCGAAAATTTTACCAGCAAAACAACGAATCACTGACTCAAAAAGCTGCCTGCGAGAAACAACAAAGCCACCGTACCACTGCTTAGACAACCTCAGCTTGGCGCGGGCATGGTTCGATAGATAATTGACTGATTAGAGGTGATCGGATTTCAAAGGGAGGCAAAACACCGCCACTGTTGTTATCATTCGGGGGCAGCCGTTTTGCTACAACTGCTGCGAACTGAACCAAAATGAGCCAAAGCAAACGAACCGATGGTGCTGATTTTATTCGAGCGTTTAAAATTCATTAATCCTTCTTCAAGTTCGAATGATAGTAATCTGCAGCCCGTCAACGTGCGGTTGACAGGCGCCTGACGAGACGAGAAAGTAAAGCTCGTAGACGGCGAAGCGGATATCAGAATTATAATTCAACCAAAATAACGTCCCCCTTCGTACAAAACACCTCCGATCGGCCTTCCAACCATAGTCATGGGATCTGTTCATCCAGGCAGCCCGACACAGCTTGACAAACGCTCGTAACTGATGTTTAGATTGTACCTGTCCAAACGAATCAGTGTGCAGTCGTCAACTCCTTTTCAAAAGCCCGTGTGTTAGAAGCGGGCGAGTTTTGAGGTTTTTGGAGCGTCTCTGGATGCGACCGTTTTCCAGCTCATTGGCACTAATTCGGTGCTCCGGTGACACAGCGACACGGATCCGGAGTGAAGTAACCGATACTGCTCAGTAACCGCACACTCAGATTTCAATTTCCAACAGCATTCAGCGTAGCGATCAGTGCAGTGCGGTCGATAACAGAGAGCCCTATTCGGTGTGTACTTATCTCCTAACCAAAACCCTCACTACACGCGGATGCACTCGAGGACGATACGTAGACAAATGTCGTTTAGTAGTGCTTAAACCTAGCTAAAGCCTCTGGCTTTGTAAGGAGACGCGTTAATGTAGCGGTTGATCGATTGCTTAACCACATTTTACCATCAACCACAGCGCGTTGACGAGCGGCATCCGCTGAATCTTGGAGATGATGCGATGCAATGTTTCGCTGAGGTTTGCAAATTGACCACGGGAGATACAGAAGATGCTGTACTCCAGTTGTAGTAGTAGTGGTATATTTGTTCCTAAGACCATTACAAGTATTGCCACTGAAGCATGGCACCGAGCAAACAAGCAAAGGCATTTCATTTCCGACCAGAAGCCTATTTCCGCTCGTGCATTACGTACGGTTCAACGTATCGCATCCTTTTGCGGTGTTTACTGTTTAATGTGTAACAATTTCATGCCCGCTTAGTATTGGAAGTCAGAAAAAGGGACCGGAAATAGATTTTGCATCCGGTGAGCATCCACATTCAAATAGCGGACTGCTTCTCGGGATCAATCCACGTAGAATAAAGCCATCCTTAGACTGCTGTTCATTCCCATTTTAAGATGGTTCACATTGCTATTTCAAAAGCGTATCAGTATTACAATGTTTAAAACTCTCCAAACACGCTTCCTAGGCAATCATTTGTCTGAACAATAGGTCTCATGGTCTATGTTAACAGATCGAAACAAACACAATTCATCATTTGTTCGTTCCGAATGTAGCATTCTCAAAACGAGACATACATTGTAAATATGCCTTAAATAAACAACCAACACACAGGAAACGATTTCCTCCGCATCGCAAACAGTCCCAAACCATCAACGAACGTAATGGACATCGAAGTGGATCCATATTTTCTCTATTATTGAATGGCGTTTTCTACCTTCTTCACAGCAACAATGGAAGAAAAAGCGCTAATGTCCAACGGTCGGCCTGATGAGCCGCTCCATACGGCACTTAAAATCAACCACCAAATGTTATCCCGTAGATCGGATTGAACCTACCAGCCAAACCACATACACACATACTGCCCGGAAATGGATCAATTTCGTTCGGACGATTCAACAAAAAAAAACCCCGGTCAACGAATCGTTTTGTGTTTCCTTTTTTTCGGATGGACTCATAAATCGACGGTGGTTGCGGGTTGATTGAAATGGGAACTAATCACACGAACCTTCCAATTGGTGCACAAATCTCCATCTCGGTATGAATCCAGCCAACGTAAGCGACACTCTAAGGTGAAAGGCTAATTGACGACAGAGAGCGAAGGGAATGTTCTTACCAGATGTGTACTTGGCCGTGCCGCAGCATCACTGTCATCTCAGGGCACTGGGGCGGGTACTCGTAATCCCATGGGTTTTGGAAAACAATTCGTACGCCAGGCGCAAGTGCCTTCAGGGGGCTAATTTTGGTGTCTCGTCTTTCCAATTACGGCACGCACATACACACATGTGGAACGCATAACTGTCAGATCCGGATAGAAGGTGGAAGAAAGAGGCCTTCCCCTCGGGATGCATGTATGATGCATGTTTATGTCTTAAAACAATAAACAGCCACCGCCAGCAGGTTTTTGGTTGGTGTGGTGATGACGGATATTTCGATGCATTTTCCACATCGCTCCCGGCAATGATTGTAATGGCCACTTTTGTTGAGCGTTCTAAGTACAGCTTCGAATGGTGATGGTTTTCTTTTCTTTATTTTTTCGGCACAAAACCTTCCTTCCAACATCGAGAGTGGTGATTTTTGGGAATGTTTTTTTCATCATTCTTTTCGTTCCATTCTTTCCATTCAACTGCACTAAAGCAAGCATTCACACGTTCCCATGGTTAGCAGCGTGTGAGGACGGCATCCTACAGAACAGCCGGCTGTAGCGTGTTCAATCGCGAAGGTCTCCCCAAAGCCAAAGCCTGTGTCAGCTTCTGGTTTGCAGTTCTGCAAATTCCGGTGATTGGAATGATGTTTCATTTCGAGTAATTACAAGCGTGTATTACCGACCGTTGCAAAATGGATCCCAAGCCGATGGCGTAGTTATGAACGCTTTATGATTGCCCGGGCGCAATAAGCGGTGAATGATTTGCACTGTGCTTCGCAGCGTTCATCGCGCTGGAGAATGATGCATGAGGAAAGATTTTTACAAACAAATTACTCGGATGAATTGATCTTACCGAGAGGGTGGACGGTATGATGACCCTTACAAACGCTGTTTATCCGTACCAGGGCAGCATCGTTCAAAGCACACCATCAATCATGCAGCAGGTTGTGTTGCAATGGTGGTTTTAAAAGCCTTGTTGAGGCTTGTTAAAATCTACTCACAGAAATGATTGCCAGCCGTGTTTGTTAAGCTCGAGGTAGGAAACCTTGCCTTGTAGTTTCTTTGTAGGAATGCTTTTTGTTGAGTTAACATGTCGAATGACATTTAAATTGGTACGCTCTCATTGGCAATCGATGGTAACTAGTTCAAGCCCATCGAGAGATTGCAATCTATTCTAAGAAATGAGCCAATTACCTGATGTCAGTTATGCTGAACTCTAAACCAATAAGACCAGTTATTCGAATTGATAATCTTAGAAACTGGGCTGTTACGTACCGTTCAAGAATCTTGGGAGCTTGATCAAAATGAGGAAAATGAAGAAGCATTTCCATACTTTCAGTTGCGTTCTATCTTATCATACAACCTGTCTCTGTTGAGTCGTAACAAACGTACTATGTCATAGCCCCCAGCAAACGGTTCTATCATCGCTATGATGTTCACACGCGCCTCGTCACCATCGCTTCATCACTTCCCACGAGAAGTGAGAGAGCGTTGATGTCCACTGGGCACCGTACCGTCGCACTGGCAATGTGGAAATTGATCGTGTAGTGGACCGTCAAACGTTGATGGCACCCCGGAAGCGTTAAGATAGCACCGTTCAATTCCTCCAACATCGAACAGGTTGATCGGTGACAAACTGGTTAACAGTAATCAAGCAACGCTGCCGCCGGAAGCGATGTTAGGAGTTTCGTTATCAGAACTCTCAGGTGCCTTCAGATTGGAAGAACGGACGAGAGCTTTAGCAACATAATTTCCGCTTCGTTTGAAGGCGTATCCCTTCCGGGAGGATGTTTACGAGCTACGAATAACAGGGAATGTGATGATTGAGTTGATTGGTTCCACGTTTTAGGCTTGTGGAATTGTTAGAAAATTGTTGTTTAAGTAACAATTATTGTTTTTTATTTATTTTCCCGGTAGTGATATATGAATACTAAATCATTCCTACTGCATAAGGTTTCATAATGGAATTGTATTCAAACAAAATTAGCTTTCAACGGAACATAATTCAATTTGTATGTTTTGAGTTGAGCATTTATTGTTTGAAGACATTGTGATTTTATTAGAATTTCAGATAATTCAAATATCGTTGTATGGTTTAACAGTTCAGCATAAAATGCTTTACAATTTAATCACAATATTCACTGGAATTGTTTTTCTATAATCTTCATCCAACGATTGTAAACTCCTGCATAAAAAAAACTTAAACACAACACAACACATGATAACACATTCTCCTCAATTTAAGAAACCTTCATGCTCCAACTCGCTTGTCTTGACCCCTCCCAAAACAATGCTGTCACATTTCCATTACACCTGTGCAAATATTAATCATCTGAGTAATATCGCTCAAACCAAATGCCGCAAATTCTCCATTGCCATCGTTTCTAGGAAATCATACTCTTTACCCAAATCCTTATCAAAACTCGAGCTTCAAATGTAGCTCCAGCTACGTGTGGACAGATGACACCGCATGATGGATGGCGTCTATGCTAGGCCCACTCTCAGACTCATTGAAAAAGAAAATCAACTCCTTCAACCAAAAGTACCCAAACACACTCTTGTTCCCAGACGTATGTTAATGCTGTAGCCAGCTTCACGGACAGTTTTACACAAGCCTCCGGAAAAAAAGCTCCCGTAAAGCTGCAGCGCTACAGATGGCGTAGTACAAGCAGCGCTGTGTTTGGTTTTTACAATTCAGGCGCACTTTTTTTTTATCTCCCTCCTCCAACACACTTTGTTTTCTGTGCCTTCTCAAATATAATTCAATATTTTATCATCACCACTCGTACACTCGCACTTGTTCACGTGCGTGAAAATTACGTTAACACTAATGGTGCACAGTCGTTGCTTTACTTTCTTCCCATTCAACCTCGCCTTGCGTGAAGTGGCGAGAAGCTGCTGATCGCAACGCAGGGAAAGGAAATTTGACTAACGAAGTGCTGTGTTTTGTTTCAAACAAGTACCGCTGTTCCATTTGCGTCGTTCAATTTCCGCCCATCCTCGCATCTCCTGCGTTGAAGCGGCAGTGGGATGCGAGAGTGAATTTTTATAATATCCTTTCGCATTTCTTGGGCTTTAAACTTTTGCCAGCATCAACGACGACTTATTCGCAATTCAATTCCGTTCTGCAAGGTAGTTTCGCGCGTTATCTTAAATTGTATGCCATCTTCTGGGGAGCTTGCAAAACACAGATGCGCGCAGTACGTTTGCTGTTGCTCTGGAGCCGATTGCAATTAAGCGAGCGGTAGTTACCGGCAGAAGCCAGTTTTGTAAGCCAAACCCTATTGGCCATATTGTATTTTATTGCATCTTATCGTTAATGGCTGTGGCTCTGTGGTGTGTCGGTTGGGGGAAAAGTTCACTTCTGTAATTGAACCACGCCGTTTATTTGCTACTTTCAAAAGCATCCTCTTTATGAGCTGAATTTAATTTTTCTTTCATCTTTTCTCTTCTCTCTTCCAGGTAAGCACACGAAAACCGCATAAAATAGGATAGCAGGTAAAAATGTTAGGTAATTTGTTTGGAAATTATTTGAAGAAATTACTTGCGTGATTTCTCCTTTCCAAAAAGTGTCAATCAAAGTGAAGAATGTGGTTTTCTTTGAACATTATTCATAGCTTAGCAAATGTTTTCCATTGTTTTATGTTTTCAGAAGCCGTATTAAGCCAAATACACTCCACAAAAAATCATGAGACATATTACCCTGACATCAAGTACATATTTCATGTTGAACCTTACACTATTCCATGCAAATTATTTAAAGCCTCCGGGCACTAAACCCGATGGTGACCCACTGTGACTGTGGGTTTTACATTTTTTCTCAAAATGTCAAGGCAAAACGGAACGAAACAAAACAAAAGGAATGTGAAATCTTCGCAGGAGTTTCGTTGCCCTCCGATGACAGGGTTGAGGAGAGTGACGAGCGAGGATCATTTCTCCCACGGCAGCGCACGGCACGCTGTGCCCGCTGATTGACAGGCTCATTTCAGGGGCTGCGTAAAGTACTGCGACAACGGTGTTGCGTACAGATGTGACACGCAAACAAACGATACACGCCGCATGTCGATATATTGACGCAAAAAGTGTCATTAGCGGTTTGAGTATGGTTTTGCAGGCTTTTAAAGCCAATGCTAATTAACATTTTATAAATATTGCTTCATTTTATACATAAGCTCACTATTTGTTTGGCGTGCGCGTTTATTGAAAGTAAACTAATGAAAATCCAAATGCATAAGCACCATTGTGCGTTTATTTTTCATTTCAATCCCATTACGATGCACACTAGCAGAGTGGCATCATCAAAGTCCTAAACAAACAATTCCATTCATAAGTTAGTAAAACGGAAAACAAAAAAGGGATACCTATCATTCGCGTTTACAATTCAAAAACCGAACACACACACACACACCAACCCATACACCAAATCAAACCGCACTAGCTCAATAGAACTGTTTACATTGCATGAAAGTGTCACTGCACTATACAAATACATCACAGCGAGGGGAAAACAGGCACCGGGTAAACGTTATTTATGTTACCAATTTTCTCCCAATTTCCTTCCCACAGCGCTTGTTTGCGGAAATACACACACACACAGAAAAAAGGAAAATGATGAATTTCCCTTTACGGCCTAAAACATACCATCCTCCAATGGTTCCAACGGGCTCGACGTGAAGTGTGACATTTTCCAATAATAAATAAACATTTCCAATCGCCGGCAGGAAGGTGGAACAACAAACCCTTTTTTTCTTGGGTTGGAAAAACAGAAAAACACAATTTTCCAATAAACGTTTAATATGGCATCATCAGCATTTGTTCTCTTGCTGATTGTAAGGGAACAAAAGCATGTGATATGAAAATTGACGCTTTGTTTTGCTGCTATCGAAGCAGGCCGACGGTGATTTTTTTTTTTATTCTAGCTTGCATAAAACATTTAGAACAATAAAAAAAAGTTTCAAAATGTACAAAAAAGAGACATCGACATAAATTTCCATTAAAACGGAAACGAGTAAGAACGGAACGATCATCAAGAATGTTCAGCAATAAAGACAAAAAAGAAAGAGACACACAAGACACACAAAAAAGACAAACGAAAGCAGAAACAACGAAGGACCACATAAGAAGGAGAGACCGTTTGAAAAATGTGTCCCCCTACCGAGAGAATGAAAAAAAGGGTTCCAGCAGCAAATTCGGAAATCATGTGACAAAAGCAAAAGCAAATAATTTGTGCCTCTGCTGCTGCTGACCTTACCTTCTGGCGCCGTTCAACCTTCGCGGGAATGCACCCGAACACGGATTTGAAACGGAAGTGGGTAAAGCAACGTGGAAAGAGGAAAAAGAGAGATTGAGAAAAAAACACTCTAATCGTGAGCAAGGAGTCGGTATCATTTTGGCCGATTCCCACGCCCTTAATTGAGTTATGAAATGTATGTTGGTTGTTTTTTCGATTTTGAGCGCCCGTCTGTGTAGCAAATAACGGAAAATTTCTACTGCTTTTTTATCCGGTGTGAAAACAAAAACTACATTGCACGATTTAGATGTCACTCCATAGCCACTTGTGCTGGGGCGAGGAGAAGTGAAACGAGTTTAAGATAAAGAATGATTATTATACGAAAAACAAATTCAACAGCAAATATCCCATCCGTTGGTCAAACGCGTGCTAGCGTTGCGCAAATTTGGCGCTCACGCGTACGATACGCTTTCCTTTTGCGAATTACCATAGCAACGGCAAGGAAACATAGAAGGATGGTTTTAAACGCTCTTTTTTGCGCTCCACGGTTGAAGTGGCGCTTTGTTGCAAAAAAACTGCAAAAAGAAATCCCCAAATCGCCGAGCTTAGTTTCAAAACCGACTGTTTACTTTCGCTTCCGAATATAACTCAATCACTGTCGGCCCACCCGCTGATTCAACATCTTTTGTGCTGTCCACTTCACTATAAACAAAGCCTGCTCGGGAATAAGAAAACACCCCGTTGCAACACCAAGGTTGTTATAACTGTGTCTGCGTAGCGTGTGGCACTTTTCCTTTTGTTTGTCGTTTTAATGTCCCTTTTGTAAATAGCACAGCAAGCTCGTTGTGGATATATTTTCATTTCGCTTTCCTTCAATGACCGACCCCGGGGAGAAATTAAAACGACTAAATACCAAAATAATGAATCCATAAAGCTGATGCAGCAAACTATTCCATTTTTTATTCACAAACACTCTTTACCGCCCAGCACGTGATCGACCCCCCATCAATTGGACCGCTCGCTGGCGGGAGCTAATTTGATGCCCCGCTATTTCTTTTTTTTATGCTACCGTCTTCGGCTAACCCGGGATATTCGTTTTCTTTTACACCAATTCTCGAACCTGCTCACCCCGCTCACACTCATGGTGTGGAAATATCTTAATCAACGGTTCTTGTGGCGAATCGCGACCGCGTGACATTTATTTATATTGATCCGGTAAGATATGGTGGATGGTCGATCCCAGCTCCAGAGGCACTGCAACAGACTTCGGTTAGTGTTTGTTGATGTAAGCGATCGTGAATATTATTTTGCAGCTCTACCGCAGCCGGGCTTTGCATTCGCGCTGCATTGTTTACGATAACGCATATCTTATCCCCCTTTTTCCATGCTGTGCTCTGTGTGGATCAACTCGATAGCTCGCTTCTCGGCGAGCACAACACAAACGGTTCCAACAGTGGCAGTGGCACAAGCAGTGTAGATGAAAATACCAAGCCGATAAAGCTACCGGTAGTTTGATGCACCATACGCTGAAGAGTTGAAGGAACTTAATTATGGCGATAATAAAATTGACATTTCCATCGGGAGTGTGGATTCTGGAAGGGGAAGAATTGAATTGATTGAAATTGCTTTTTGCCTCTAAAAAGGCAAGACCGGAGACAGGACGGCAGTGGTACGAGCTCGTGCTGCCGCTTGGAACGATAAAACCGAACGATATCGCCATCAAACTTTCAAACGATAAGAACACTGGAATTACTTTTACAACCTGCCCAGAGCTTATCCCTTTCATCCCTCCCCATCTTAAGGGATGCTCGTTCTGATGCAACTGTCTGCTTGAGAAGCTGAAACGTAAAACAAACAGATCTCAAGAAGCTGCCAGTTGATCGTGAGTCAATCAATCATGCATCACTGGCCACACTGGATGCCGTGGTGTTTGCTGTCTGCTCATTTCGATCTGAGCATTGAGCTGGTTTCTAAGATGGATTGTGGAAAAACGACGGGAATAAAATCTAGCCTCATTAATTACGTAAAACGACCCACGACGAGCAGGGCGGTAGGTTGGAATCATGCTGACAATTATACTAATGCTTCCAGGCACTTTGATGTCCTATATGGTATTGGTGCTCTCTCACAGAAAAATCAATACCGTTACTGAGTGAGTTTATTGAGCACACACAGAAAATTCCAGGAGAATAAGTAATGTTCAATTTAAATCGTACCGAAACACATCAAGGAAATTCAACATCAGCTAGACTGCCTATATCAGCCACGCTCGAGTTGATCGATTTGTTTGACTTGCCTAACAAGACAGCTACTCTCGTGTAATATCTGCACGTGTACACCTCGCACTAGCACACATACACACACACGCGTAAGTACACCATCGTTCGAAGACGTTCAATAAAATAGGTTTCCATGTAAAAAACCATATGTCTGGTTAGTGTCTATCCGCAAAATGAAACCATTATTGCCCACGGGGATGGGCGAGTAGTACGATCCATCATGCATCGTGTGTCACTTGCATGTCCAGAGCCCATAAGACACGTAATACCAGACACCTCTCTGCGAGGGAAGTAATCGTAAGAAAACGATTGCCAATCCTAACAGCCAAACGATTTCCATACTTTCTTCGTACAGCGGACAAGTGTTTTATGTGCGAAGAGTGTGTCAGCATTGCTGGAGGTTAACCTCGTTGAGCCTTCGTGAAACTACACGTCTCAAGAGGGTCTTCCTCGTATGAAGTCACTCGTTAGCAAACATATGAGTCGCCTGATTCAAAAAGCCTTTGCTCGCACGCAAACCGAGTTTATGGGTTGCTGTTGTTTATTCGGTTGAATAGTTCCCTTTACTTTGGTGGAATATGAACATAAAGAACTTTCCCACTGTCAATCATCATTCCACCCTCAGAACCGTGGCATCATAATTTGTAACAAACACAATGGCGCACACAAACACAAAAACACACGGGCTAAATTGGTTCAACATCCTGTTCAACATTCTTGTCATTAAAGCATCCTGTTTTTAAAAGCTGAAACACTTCGCCCCAAACACGATCGACGAACATGAAGATGCGCCTCCCAATCTACGGAACTCACGCGACAACACAATCCGAGCGTTCGGCTGCCTAGCCTGTGATTATCACACCGCATTTGATCGCACACCGAAACACTTCCAAGAAGAGTCCAAAGGAGTGCAAATGGCACATGGAAGAATGCTCTACCGTGCCCGAGCCTGCCCGAAGCTGTGTGACATGTCACGCAATAAATGTGTCAATCACACTAAACTAATCGTTACCGGGCCCGGTTGTTTGTTTGTTTTTCTTCGCCCGAAGGTTCGGCCAAGCGGTCTGACGGTGTTTGGGCGTGCAGCGATAAAGACAAAACACTTCCTTTGCCCGTTTCCGGGCGGCCCTGTTCTGAGCGAAAGCCTTTTGCCTACATCCCGTCACGGTGACCGTTTCGGTTTGGCCGGCTAGTTCCGTTCTCTGGCCCACGCATACTTGTGCTTTTTTGTGGGGCGCGAGGTTTCCATGAACTTTGTGGTCCATTAGTGTTTTTAGGTTTGTGCTTGCAGCTCAATTTTGTTACGCCCTGTGTAGTGTGTATGTGTGCGTTTTTTTGGAACCGGAAGCAGCTGAAGTGTTGCAGAAAGCCATGTTTATCGTACGGATGTGCGGAGGATTATGATCGACGACGTACAAAAACGTCGAACGATGGGGAAAGTTATCTTGCCTTGCTGACGTCACACGAAGGAAAGCATCACAGCATTTTATAGTTTTCCACACAAAACGACTCTTTATAGATACGGATAGATTTGTTTTCCGGGTCAGTTAATAGTTTCCAATGCAAAAATCATTATTTTTATGAGGATTTTCGCTTGATGATTTTCGCTTGATGATGATTATGATGATTTTGCTTGATGATGATTATTTTTTTCTGTAATTTTCGCTAATAAAACGTAAAACGTAAAATAAAACTGATTTTTTTTTACATATTTTGCTGTAAGCTAATCATTAAAGTATAGTTTTGTATTATGCCCTTCATCGTATTTCAAACATTTTGTGGGTATTTTTTAAATAGTTAAATATCTCATCGTTACAAATAGGGGTTGCTGGGGATACGCATCTTTCCGGATTTCCTCTTGAAAGCGTGTTTAGTCGTGAAAAAAGCAGCCAAAAGCGAACTGAAGTATGGTTATTCCGAAAGTTATACAGCTCTACATGCACCGAAGCACAAAATATTAGCAAAACAAAAACCTCATGCGGATTGGACACGTTTCAATGTAATTTTGCGTTCCGCTCCGACAAAGGGATACAGCTCCAAAACTCGTTGTTTTTATACGTGGCATACATAGTTCTGTTAATACGGATCAAAGCTTTAAATTGCAAATAATTTTGTTTGATTAGTATGCAGATTATACGTGTTTTAATCAAACATGTTTTCAACTATGAACTGCGACATAATACATCCAGCAGAGTCGGGGCAAAAATGCACAAATGCATGCACAAACTAGAATGAGTTTTGTTATAGTTGTAGCATTTATTTTAGAGCGTTACCTTTTTATCTCGTTACTACAGTTCATTTTACCGCAGCCAGTTCCAGACAAAAACGTTCAACAATTGATTTGTCTAGAAAACGATATAGTCATGGTCTCTATTTCAAAACTGGCAAAATTACCTCAACAATACCTCAACCTTAAAAATATATAAAAAATAAAAAAATCAAAAATTGATGGCAAATTTTATTGGAAATTATTCAACTTTCTTTAAGTGACGATAATTACCCCAGCAACCTTTTATGTTAATTGTAAAATTGATTTCATTTACATTTTTTTATCAGCAAATAAATATAATAAATAACATTAATAACAGCAAATAAATATCATAAATAACATAGCAAGTTTGCAAGAGAAAGTTAGTTTTTAACTAACCCAATAAAAATGTTTTTCTGTATCAAATACACTAAATAAAAAACTATCAGACTTTTAAGTTGTATTGCCATTTTAATTCAAGATTTTTTTCACTCATTTTCTTCTTGAAACCATATTCAACCATCATAACCTGTCTACTACCCTTCCAGTACAGCAACTGTGTATGAGGTAGAACAGAATATGTTACACATTGTTCTGAATCTGTAAAATCGGTCTCGCTTTACCTCACATTCTCGTGCTAGAACTCCCCAATCGGTCGTTTCCGTCGCTTGCAGCGAGATGGTTATTATTTATAAGAAAAGTTCAACCTCCACTCAACTCCACCGATCCTAGCACGAAGCATAAGTGCGTATCGATGTTGCAGAGTATGTACAACGAGCTAAAGACCAACGCTTCATATGAAAAAGCTTACCGAAGGATGCCAGTTTGTCAGTGTGCTGTGGTTTCGTACAAGAAGAACTGGAAACCACGGAACCACTGCTGCCTTCCTGTCAAGTTCCACAACCAGCTAGCCAACCCAGGCGCCCCGTGCTCCGTACGTGCTGGCCGTACAAGTACAAGTTTGATAATTTATAGCATACACAGATAATGGGTGAATTGATGTGGTAAATTGTTCATGCATCTTTCCTTCCCGCTTGTTTTATCGTACCCGAAGCCTTGTAAAACCATCAAAGGGATATGTGTTTGGTAAATGTTGCCAAGGAAAAACATGACTCAAGTGTCATGATTCTAATTGTTCTCGATGCGTCCCGATGCGGCCATCACAGTCCGCCGGTGGGGTGAGTAGCGTGTAAGTAGAGTATTTATTGTACCGAGTAGAGTACTTTGTAATGGAACAGTACAAACAAAAACCAACCGCACACTTCAACCTCGAGGTAAGCAAGCTAGTTGTCTTTCCATTCCGATTCCTTCTTTGAATACACATTGTGTGGTTTTTGTTTGTGTCGTATATGTGTGTGTGTGCGGCCATACTTCCTTCTAAAGAAACATTTTCCTCAGTGCAATGCTGCCCCCTTTTACCACTGATCTAAAAAGTTGACCATCTGCCAAATGTGGTGAATTAGCTGCGCGTTAAAGGCTAGCTCAAGCAGCCAGAGAACGAATAGGGAGCAATTTCTGCCAACTCAAATAGCCAACAGTACTACTACTTAACACGGCGTACTTATGGAACTGACAAAGTTTTCGTACATCTCACTGCCAGTCCTCCCTCCCCCCACTGCACTCAACATGGAAGTGTCAAGATGTTTTCGCCCTCCTTTTTTTTGCTTGCCATTCCGAAAACGCAAACACTATTCAATTCCGATAATTACATTTTGACACCGGATTCCCAAACGGCAAAGGGTCACCCGGTTTTTGCGAAGAAAACACAACTGAGCAAAGTAAACAATTTGCCAAAATGTGCTTCTCGCTAGGACTAAAACACTCATAGCAAAAATTGAATCTGACGCATGCATTGATCGGCAAGGAGGGAAAAGGTTTGCCCAACCCAAGGCTGCTTAAGCAAATGTGGAAGCTAAACTGTAGCTCATAAGTCAACCGGTGTTTGAGTGTGCTTACTGTTCGCTGGAGAGGTTTCCATTTGGGTGGACAAACCTAAGACAAAAACAACAACAACAACAACAACAACACATGGTGGTAACAAAAACCCGGCCACTTTCCCCCTAAGGACAGCACATGATTGATATTTTGGTACAGCTTGGGTAAACATCTCACTTTAACACCCTCTTTGCTGTTGCATGTCCCACTGGTCATTGGGTAAACCGAAGCACCCGCACACGCAAGGACATGCTAACTGTCGTCCGAATGGTTTTGTTTGGCTTTTTTTTTGCCAAACCTATTTATTCACTAACCGGGAAAAAAATATATATGGCACTAAATACACCTCCACAATAGGAGGAGAGCAGATTTATAGTTAGAGAGAGACAGAGAAGGAGAATGAACCTAAATAGAATTATCCTCGAAAGGCTAGAAGGCCGAACCGGGTTGTCCCCTGATCGAAAGGCTTTTAAGGGTCGTCGACGTTTGTTTGACAGGCGTGTACAGTAAAACATAACAATGGGTACACGGGACTGTCAGCATTGGAGGTAACCTTTTCTACACTCTCACCAAAGAACAACTTCATTCTTATTAGCTTCTGTTTCCTGCTAAGCCTAAAACTCACTTCCAAAGATAGAGAGCAGGGACATTCTGGGGAAGCTTTGATACGTTCTGTGGGTTACCAAAGCGTTTGGGATAGAGTCCTTTACGGTTGAACCATTTCAAGCACCCACATTGAAGCCAATTCGTAAGCCGGTAACAGTTTTATTTGTGGTTTCGCACAATCTTCAATCGGACAATTTTCGAGCTTTTTGAGACTTTGTACGGTTAGAGATGGATGAGGCTATTTGGTTGGTGAGATAAATACGATTTCGTCCAATAATAGTACGCCAAAACCCTTCCAAATAGATGTGATTTAATGATAAGCTCGGAAAGACGGGTAACGGCATAGCTTCAGACAATCAGGCTGTTAAGAACATCATGGCATACTAGTTCTGCCGTACAGATTGCATGACTTTAGGCGCTTTCGGCTACTGATCGGTAACTTTTGTTGCTCTAGCCGTACAACTTTGCCAGAAAGTATGCAATTTGCATCACACAATTACCACATTAACAACACCTTTCCGGTGCAAAGAGGGTGCAAGGGAAAACTGTATTGTCTTTGCAAACGCGCTCAAACACGCTCCCTTAATTCTTGCTTGCAGCTTGAGTATGCAAAACAAACGCAAACAATGGCAAGCAACTTTCTCTACCGTGCTACTATAAGACTGTGCTATGTTAGTAGTGAAGCTTTTTCAGACCCATCTTCACGGCATACAAACGCACACACACGAAATTCCAGAGAAAATTGAACGAAAATTGTACAAATACAGTACGGTAAGCTTGTGTATCCCCACAATACTAATCGTGCTTCCATTCAGCTGTTAGTAAGCATTTTCCACCCTTCCCAGCTCCGCCGAGAAAATGGCCCAACTGGCACCACGCTATTTATTTAAAGGGACTGACTTTATTTGTCATAGTATTTATTTTTACATCTTACACTGAGTGTGTGCTGGGCGTGCGTATGGTTAGAAAAGGGTCCTGAGGTGTTTTTTTCTTGTTCATCTCTCGCATACATAGATGGTTCGTTAGGCTGCTAAAATGTGGAAGGATGGCATGATATCCGTGGCATGAGCAAGGCAGGAAAAGACAAGACGGCACCAGACGTCCACAAACACATACACACCGGATGCCAAATATGTATGCCATTGGAGCCTTTTGTTTGCCAAGATGGGAAGGAAAACTGAAGAAATAACGTACCTTGGGCAAATGTTTGAGTGTTTGCAAAGCGAAATGGCTTCGGCTGTGACGCATTGTTTTGACGAGTGGACAAAGTGTAGCACGTGTCTCGGATGACGCATTGTGTTGTGCAAATAAAACGTAAGGTGAACGTGTTTATTTACGGTGAAAGCGGAGCTTTCATCGGTATTAAGCAGAGAATCCAATGAGTTTATTAATTGAATTAAATTAAATCAGTTATATGAGTAGAACGTGAATATAGAGATTGATTGCAATTAGTTGACCCTCTTCAGAACCTTTCACTAGTTACGTTCCCACTGATCATTTCCCTTCCATTAGAAGCTGCCAAGCACTCCACATATCCATCTCATCCATTGCTAAAGACCACCACCGGTCAGCAGCGTCATTACAGCGCAACCGTAAGGCTTTTCCCACCCATGAACCTGACGCTTAATGACGGCTAAATATTAATTACCGTTGTCTAACCCGATCCGACCCCTGCAAAATGCATAACCACATGGACCACCCACGCTACAACGCCGGCAACCATCATGACCCTCCCAGAACACCCACACTGTTCCAGCCGTATGCAAAAAGCGACCACTGTGGCAGCATGAAGGTTCGTTTGGATACGGCACCATCATTACCATCATCACCGCGGAGAACGGAGACTGCTATTGCTTCCCTTCACACCGGGGCATAATAAACACCAATGCATCGGTTTTGACACATCAGCACACTCGACACGGATATCCATGGAGAAGTGCATCGCTGACTTGGATGTCCCGGCCGACTGGCAGATCTTTAACGGCGCAGTAAAGCTTTCTTGCACGGTAGACAACGGCACTGAAACGTCATTCGTTTGCATGAGCGTACGTATGTGTGTCTTTGCGTATCGAAATTCCTTTCCAAAGATGCTCCCGAGCAAATGGTCGACGCAACAGTACGAATGCAGCGATTAATACTCTCTTCACCCTTTCCGCTGAAGTGCCCATCCCGTTGACCGACGGATCAGCGGATTATCTTCGGCTGCGTATCCGTGCAAGTGACAGAATGGATGGCTCGCTTCAACTCAACCCGTTAGCGCGTACAACGCAATGAAGAGGTTTCACGTTTAAGACAAGCGTGTGCTCGAAAAGAGCTGCCCAATGCACAATAACCTTTAGAATGCCAAATCGGCGGTGAGTACGTCCTCCGAACTGTTCTGAACGGGGCGACCGGTATCGATTTTCTGCCCTTCTGTTTCGCTCCCGCACGCAGAGACGGTGAACGGATCTCTCAAGATGATCAGTTTGATTTAACGGTCAAACGTTTTACCGAAGATCGTGTGTGCGAGTCGCGTGGCACAGGAACCGTGGGAATGGTGCAACCCGAGAATCGGTTGCTCCCGGGCCAGTAGCTACACCTGGGACGATCGTGGGGCTCGAGAAATAATTACATCCTCCCGAAAGCCGTTCTACCAATCCCTCCGTGCTGTTTGTGTTGTCGTTCGTTCGTTCTCTGCGGCGAAAACGGGCGAGCAAACTTGAAATCTCGGGTTTGTTTTATCCGGTTTTCGGAGCTTACCGCGCGGAGCTTGGGTCTCTGGGGTTGTGATTAATTCTGTCCATGTTTCCGAACCAGTTTTGCGTCGGACCGCCGGGGGCACCGAAACTGCCGTACATGGTACGAGGACGATGCAACATCCGGTTTGCTCGTACCGACCCGAACGTTAATTAATTTTCGGAATGCAATAACTCTCCTGCACTCCCGGCAAAGGTCTCACCTGATTACCGTCAAGGGCTGTTGTAGATGCTTTTTGCAACAGCAATTGCCCTGGTCAACCCCGGGGTACCATAATGGGAGCGTGGTGCGGGATCATTTTGCCGTCCGTTCATCTCCGGCAGGGCCGGGCCTTTTGTTTACCTTTGTCATCACTCTTGTGCTGTTGTGTTGCGTGCGGGTATTTAATTTATGCACTCCAGCATTGCGATACACTTCGGAACGGATCGGATCACATCCCGTTAAAAGCTTACCGCTCAGCTCTGCTCAGCTGTACTGAGATTGCAGTACTATGCGACAATCCATCTTCTTGCTCGGGGACAGGATTGTGGTTTTTATTATTATTTGTAATGATCTTTTTCCATGCAAGGTGACCCTTTATCCCGTAATGGAACAACAAAAAACACCGCAAGCTTTACTCTGGACATCACCTGCAACACTATCCCGTTTATTATCTCAATCATCTTTTCCATCACAGCTAAAGCTGATTAAGACGAGCTTTCGATGGCCGAGCCACTGCACTATCGCGATGTAGCACGCGGCACCTGTCGTACATCACACCGATAGGCTTCATCCACTCGAATCGAAATTGATGCTAATGGAACATGCCAAAGGGTCGTATGCATGTATGCAACTATTTTAGTTAACAGCATCACAATGCCCTAACTTCACATCGATGTAGAGCGCGCTGCCAGGCACTATCTCTCAGCGCACCACCGCAATCATTAATTTTCATTCAAGCGCAATTTCATACCGACGGCCCTCTCGTTGAAGCTCTCATCTCATAGGGCATGATTTTTTGTGGGTCGTCATCTGCCTCATCGCCCGAACCCATGATCATCCATTACGATTAGAATTGACGGTCAACAGCCGTTTGTTCTGTCGGGCTGGCGCACGGTTCGATTCGCCTCTGATTCGTACCACACTGTAAAGTTATCTTTTATTTCGGATTTTGTTTTGCACGCTAAAAATTGCAACCTACTATTTGGCACTAAAAAAGGATAAAAATCTCAATTTTTGTTTTGTTCCTTTGATTTCATTTTTGCAAGCAATATTGTATCGATCGCTAAAGTTTAGCTTTCGAAACTAACAGGCACCGACGGCACAGTTTTGCAACCAATTCGCTACGCCCGAGGCAAATCCCAGCTGCTCATCAATCTTGATCTGGGGTGCAAATGGTTGCTCGAGTATGTGTGTGTGTGTGTGTGTGTTTTTTTTTTGTTCTTGTTGTTGTTGAGGCTACGCGAAGCAGAGTGCGTTTCAATTTGTGGCGGATTGGTTCCTTTTTGTTTCCTTTGGGTTGTTGTATTTTTTTGTTGCGCTTTCAAAAATGAACACACGCGTCTGTTTTTTTTATTACTATTATGTTTCCGCATGAGTGATGGGGATAGAAGCGATTGGGTATAAATTTTCAAAACCCTCCCCTACTCTACTACCACTCCCGCGCAAGGAAACATCAACCATCATATGGAGCTGCAGATGATGAGCGGCTGGTGCAGTTTCGCTTCTCGCACGAGTGATGTATGGATGAATACAGAAATGTGCTTCCACCTTTTTGTTCACGCTTTCGCGCGCCAAGCCTGCAGGCAGTTTGGAACTTTCTTGTTGCTTCGCTGCTTCTGTCGATACCGAACTGAAGTATTGAGCGGGCGGCAGAACAAACGCAAGATCGATCGACGAGCAGCGGGAGCCTTTTTTAACAACAAGCCCCGCGAAACCTGTTCGAACGCGCAATAAATCAAGATGTTGTCCCGGGGTTCTTATAATGGTTGTTAACTGAGACAAGCCGCGTGGTTCGAAAAGAGAAACAAAGAAAACAAAATAATAGAAAGATCTTTTGCTTCTACCAGAGGTTTCAATTTTTTTGCTGTGTTACGGCGTAATTTTATTTGCGTAACCTTTTTTGAACAGATAACATGCTACATTTTCCACTCATTAAATGATTATAACCATTAAACGAACAATAGTTATTCTTGTCAAAGAAGATCCTGTTCCAAAAAAGATAATACTTAATATAATAAATGAAGTTGTGGCACCAGTTTAAACACCTTAAAATTGTAGGCATTATTACATATTCTATTGACTGCTTTATCCTTGATTTGTTTTACGGTATAAACATATTTAAGTATTAACTTTACCATTAATAAAGCATCATATTTGATCTTAAAACATTCATACTCCATACCTGGTCGTCGCAAGATGATATGATTTGTTAACTTAAAAGATTTTTAAATAGTTTCAAGAAAAGGTATGTATTTACTTTATACAATGTTAAATAGTTTGCAGTTACTGTTACTAGCTTGGCAATTTTAAGATTTACTCACACTAAGCAGTCTTAAGTCGTTAAGCTTCAATCAACTCTATCTCAGAAACAGTGTAGCCAATTTGCTCGTAAAGCATTTAAAAAAAGACTTGTAGTCGTTTTTTAAAACAAAATTAAAGTTCAAAAAGCCCTCATAATACATCGGCTCTAAACGTCGTGCAGCCTTGTCCCCAAGAAAAAGCTCATTCCCTCTCAATACCAGTTGAGCACACCCGTATCATTTTCTCCCGATCACATAATCCTACCGCAAGCGAGAAAAAAACGAAGGCTCTACCCTTTTCTTTACAGTGAGGATTTTTGATACGAAACGAAACTCACCCCTCTTTCGCCCGAAAAAAAGAAAACCCTTTGAGATAAAAGGAAAAGACTGTATCCGCAGAACATATTGCATGCATCAATAAGTTCGAGATTGAAGAATGAGTAACGAATGAGAGCAATCTTTAGAGGAGCAAAAAACGGGCAAAATTGTACAATTCATTCATTCTTAGAAAGCGAGCGCATCCAACCAGCAACAACCAAAATAAAGCACAGCAACAGCGCTGCCTTTCTTCTCTTCTCGCCCTGCCCGAACAGGCGGGTTGCGATTTATCGTATCCGTTTTTTGAAAGCGCCACATAACACGCGCGACTCCCGTCATCGGTTATTTTCTGTGCGCTTCAACGCACCCCTTCCGATCCGGATCCGATCTTAAGGCATCTCGTTATTCGCCATCGCTCCATTCACCCCTACCCAGTGATTGTGGTGCGTGGTGTTTTTGCTTAATTTCAGCCGCGCATGAAAGACGAAACCTGTTTCACAAAAGAAAAAAAATAAAGAACCTGTGCCGAAGCTTGCGGCTCATTGACTTTTTTATGAGTCGTGGAATTGTTGCCGACGGTGTACGGTGTTTGCTATCGATATGCGCGCGTGTTTCTGCACGCCAACCTGTTCCGGGGAGGACGATATCAATCGATTGCGCTTCCTACATGTGCGTTGAGCTGCGCTTTTTTTTTGTTGCTCAGTACACGCCTACTAGGATTTCTATCGAACATTGGTGTCAGGCACATGAGGCGCACCCTTTGCGAGAGCAGTGTTTAATGATGGCGTACGATAATCGCAATCTGATAACGAGACGAAGATGCTGTAGCTTTTTTTTATACCTTCTGGTTGTAGAACATCACTTTATGAAGTTTTTGTGTTTGTTTTGTTTTTGATTCTTCTTCTTAAAATAATCACTATTTGGCTTTCGGTTTGTGCTGTTTATGTTTAAAATTTAACAAGTGTTGTAAACAATACTGATGAGTCTTTTATAACAACACGTGCAGAATTGACAAAATTTAAAAAATCAACCATTTTATTATCATTGCTCGGAAAAGGTACCCTAATCTACCGATGGATCATCAAGCACTTTGACTTAACTAACTTGACCCATTTACTGCATACCTACACCTCGTGTGTGCGTGCTATCTTATGGAATTTGCTCGTAGTGAGAGAATTCATATTTCATCCTTGCACACTTCTGTCACGCATCACACTTACACACATTGAACAGAACTGTTGAGAGGTATCCAGAAAGGTATTGCTAGCATTATTCACGCAGACTGCCGCTTTGAGCGAGAAAGATCCCGTAAGCTGCCTACAGATAAAGAATAGGCCAGAAGATAGGTAATGCCCAGCGATTATGGACACCCCTCAACCTGTACCTACGGACCGGAATAAAACATTTCATATCCTTTCCTCACGTGAGGAAGTGCGTTCCATAAGACGTAAGTCGTCATTTGATCTACATGAAAGGAGTATGTTTTTATCTGCTGCTTATGAAGGGCTTATTGATTTCCCACCTTGCTATTTCGTTCTATCGTGCCCGGGACTCGCTGGTGTAATTCAGAATAATAGAACGATGGAGATGTTGAAGGGAAGCTGTGCGTAGTTTGTGCGTAGATCTTCCGGTGGGAGGAAAGAAGGTGGAAATCTGTGGGGAAAATCTCAAGGATTAAGGTCAAAGACGTACACCTACACCCACCGTTTACATGCTAACAGGCTGGGCGAGAGCCCGAGATTAGGAGCGGGTGCATAAATTACTTCCATTTGAGAGCGCTGAAAGGAGTCGACAAGAAGCGATGGAGATACATTGCGTCTCGTTACAACAGCGTAAGAATCTACAAAAGAGAAAGAGGTGGATCAACTTTTTTGTTCATCTCTCGTGTACTTCTGTCTCGTACGAAGTACACAGCTTGAACGAAGGGACAAAAAACGGTCCTTCAGAGATACTTAGTGCAAAAAGGACACCATGAACCTCGCTAAAGCCAGCGAGTCCTGCTCGACCATTTTTCTTTACATGGAAAAAAAACATGGCAGAAGAAATGTAGCGCCAAAGTTTGCACATGTAAACAAAAATATTCATCCCCATCGTCGAGCGCTCGGAGTGAAAGCGGGACTTGCATACTTTAAGGCGCACAGCTTACTCGGACTGACGGACTGACTCTCTTGCCAACCGCATGCCGGCATACCAAACGGCAAAGCAATCACTTTCTCAGACATCGCTGTTCCACCTAGTGCAGGGTAATCTTTCTGCACTGCTACTGTTCTCCCACTACACCGTGTGCGGGGATTACTGTTGCTTTTTCACACCTCCCACCCAACCCCGTACCGATGTTCCCGGTCGTAGGATTTAAATTGCGCAACGCAACACCACAGCATGAAAATGAAGTAAAAAATATGAGACTCTCAGCCACCGGAGCCAAACAATAATTACTGCAAGAGAAGAAATTGTTCCGTGCACGGTTTCTTTTTGTTTTTTTCCTTCTTTGGTCCGCTTTGTTGACACTTCCTTTTTGACCAGCGCTGTAGAACTGGTCGTTTCTTTTGAGGTGCTGGTGAGTTAAATGGATTTTTAATTGAATTTCCTGTGCCCGTGGTACTTATTTGAATGAAGGAGAGAAAAAAATGATAGTAAATGAGAAGCAAGAAGCATTTTTCAGCGTTCATGATATTAAAGCATTTTTTATTTCATAAATATGAAGGTATTTTGCTGCATTTCTTACTTCTTTAGACTATACAAATGTACTACATGCACCTTTAATTTTTGTGCACTTTAAAGATATAATATGAATTAGGCTTTATCTTAAATGAGCTCAAGTAAGATCCGAGCAACTCTATGCAAAACGTTCTCATTTCTATGGGTTTAAGCGTGATTAAGCTAAGCGTACCAATGTTAACCAAGTCCCAGGAAGGAAATTACTGTTGCTCGTGAAAAATACAACACCACACAATGGAACCTCAAACGTAAAACCCTCCAATGTATACACCACATGAACCGAATGGACGAAAATCCTCTCACCACCACAGGATTTGCGTTTCCTAAACAAAGTAAGAACCAAAAACAAAACAAAAATATGGTTAAACTTCAATTAAAATTCAAATTCAAAATTAACCGCAAACATCAAACGTTCCAACCTTTCCGAACCGGCCCCAGTGAGAATACGTGGCCTGTCCGTGCGTGCGCAAAGTTTCGCGATTCTGCAGATCCTTCGCCCCCCCGGGGGGTCCATCGCTCTCTTCCCAGGAAGGTCAAACCGGTGCTAGCACCGGGGCACAATCATTATTATCTTAACATGTAACTTTGTTTCACGTTTTGCTCTAATGCTACGCTTTTGCACAAAGTTGTGCAACGGAACACCTGCGAGCGGCGGATGTGTTTTGCATTTATCCACCCTGCCAGGTTCCACGCCGTTCACAAGGTGCTTTTTGCGGAAAAAATTGCTGGATGCTAATATTTTTCTCGTATGCTGGTGGCTTCCAATTCACCAGCGAGTAAGTTTTATTATCATACTTGCGGAAATATCCACCCGATGTGGCCTTATCATGTGCTGGATCGTGAACAGGGTCCGAAAAGATCATGCTTCGCAACGTACTTTTTTACAACTTCCTCTTATAGGCAAAATACAAACGAAATTCTAAACAAAAAAATACTCAAATTCCATTCGAGAGGGTTTAACGTGAGCTCGCTTTGCAAGTGCGAAAAAAACATAACAAAATATCAACATTGAAAAGCAGATTTTGTTTAAGGGAAAAATATTCCCACCCACCCCTACTCCGTGAAACGAGAGCAAAAACATTTTTGGATAATGAATAGTAAATATTTATTTTGTGCTCGGAACATCTGCCCCAGCCCATTGCAATGGTGATAAGAAACATTAACTCAACGGTCTGTTTGCATTCCATGATGGGTAAGCGGAAACCCGTTTCTATCTCACTCTCTGTCTGCTTCACACCCTTGTTCGGCAATACGAATGGGAAAAGTGAGAGATAATTATTTCGGATTAAATTATTGATTACAATTGGCATAGCATTTTTCGACAAGCTCTAAAGTGTTGCACAGTTGTACTTCTTGGTAGTAAAGGCGAGCTGTTTTCCATTTATTTCCGAACGATATCTGATGTGCGTAAAACTATTATAACCATCAGGCGTTCAACATTCAACCATCTCCTTCCAAAGATTTTCATCCTTTTTACTCTTTTTACTTTTTGGTCAGAAGTAGACAGTAAATGTGGTATGTCCTTGACAGTGGTGCGCAAATCGCTGCTAACCGGATGGACACGATGGATGTAGCAAAATTATGGCAATCTTCCTCTAATGGTTCATTCCCAAGAACTACTCGTGCTGCACTCGTGGCAATACTTTACAGGAAAGGAAATCGTACAGCACCATTAAGTGCCACTTCACTCAAGCGTTGAAGGACGTACCGGTACGATCCTAGAGAATCCAGTTCTTAGTAGAAGAGCTTACAATGTTACTTTTGCAATTTTGCCTTGACAGGAGACTATATCGTACGAAAAGGTTAACTTTGATCGAGGATGAACCATTTTATCGCTAGTTGAAAGATATATTTCAGGCAGATATATATTAAAAATTTTAATTGTTTGTTTTTGGTTGTGTTTATGAGGTATGTTTCTCTTGTCACTATACTCTTTACCGTAATGAATTTAAACTACAGCGAAGAGAGTAGTTAGAGAGTTAACCGAAAGGATTAACACCATAACCTCAGGAGAGTCACAAGCTTTCAGATAGTTACCGTTTGAATCAATTTAACGTGTAACATGACATTAAAGCTCGTTCGCAATAGAAATTAAGTCTCTTTTAAAGATAGGTACCTTTAAGATTGTTAGGTTGAAGTAATTTCTGTTTGATGCAAACCTATCTGAAAAATGATATTTGTGCTGTGTATCGCATAAAATACAACATAGCATTCATATAAAAACTTAAGCAAACTGAATTCAATGATAATATAACATATGGCACAAGCTCCAGATTTTTTGAATCTTTAAATCATAACAAAGAATTAATTGTGTGAAAGGATACCACCAATGTCACAATGCAAAAAAACAAAGTATCAACTTTAATGTTTTTTTTTTAATAAGCTACATTTGCGGCTCTTTTAAAGCCTTTTTTCATTTATTTTGCTCTGAGATGCCTTCCCACAATTTGCTCTCAAATACCTCAACTTCACAACGAAGTAAAAAACCTCAACTGCACAAACTGTACGTACGTACAAATTGCGCACATACCAAACGGAAATGGCAGCACTTGGGGAAAAATATTTTTACCCACCCGACCCCCCATTGCAAAGATAGTACGCAGCTGATTATGAGACACAATTAAGCCGCCGCCACTTGCACCAAGCGTGCGGCGTGAGAAACAAAGCTAACAAATACATTAAATTCGCTTTGATTGTGTTTTTTTCCCCTCCCCTTGTGGAGCTTCCATTCCAAGCGACGGCCGGAAATGAACCGCTCAGATCAGTTCAACACCGCGTTCTGCTACTTTCCTTCTTTATTTTTTGCTTTTTACTCACTTCGGTCAGGACGCACCCAACGGCACAGGATGCTTGCAAAGTTCGCCGTAGATATGGCGCATAAAACATTCCGTTGCATCCGCCTACCGGGCTCGCAATTCAATCGCAATTCCATGCAAAGCACCAATAAATCGCTGCCACTGTGTACGCCCTTCGTTTCATTTCTTCTTACACTCTGTTTCCGTTCTGTCTTACCCGGTTCTTCCGGTGCGACAGTTTGCTAAGCAATCTAAATTTATATTTTATTATATTTTATCGATTTTCATATCCGCCCAACTCGGAGAAAGGTCGGGCGGAGACGGTTATCGACTTATTTTTCATCCGTACTCCAAGAAGAAAAGAGAACAGTACAAAAAGCATCATACACTCGCAGCCAGACTGTCGCGCAGTCTTTCGCGCGTTGAATCGAAAATTTAAATCAGATTGTCTTGTCGCCATTCTCTACCTCCCCCCCGCACGGTGCGGTATGATGAAATTATGGAGCAAAGCAATGCATCTAAATCGTACAACGTCGAACAACAAATCGTGGCGTGGGGTGAAAAACAAAGGGCAAAAAATCATACCCAAAAGTATATCCACTCCTTCGATTCCACTCTACACCAGTGCAGTGCAAAAGATGATGTGCAAGTTGGGGAAAATTGTCAAATAATGGATTTCGCGGGAACATTTAGATCATTCCCGCCAGCAGTGTTCGCTCTGTAGAGTCGACGTTGCGCAATAAAAGTCAATCAGTGTACGACGGGAAATCCTTCCCCGGGGGAAAAAGGGGAAATAAATAAGGAAAGCGATTTAGTTTGGGAAACGTTCCTGCACGGTGCATGTCTCATGTCTGCTACGTGACAAATCGTCTAATTTTCAAACTCTTACTATTCGGAATGATCGGTTTATTGCTTTGCCGATAACAAGCAAAGATTGGCGGTTCGTTGAACAGAGCTGATGAACATACATATGTACGAAATGAAACTGATTTTTCATGCAGCGAAACCAAAATGCAATTCCTTTAAATCTCGCAATGTACAACCAATGAGTAAAGCTACCCGGGAAACTATCTGTATTGTGCGACCAAAAGTTCTTTCGTGCGACTTTCAGCCAGGAAATGAGGAAATATTATTTAATTAAAAAACTTTCCTATAAATTATTGAAACGTGCCTGCAAGTTTTCACCACGGTTGTGTGGTTCGTCAAAAACGGTATAGCAGAATATAGTACAAGCAGCAGAAGTAGCAGGAGCAGCAGCAGTCATCATTTTCGTTTTGTTCTTTTTCTACGGACGATGTAGAAAAAGTACGAACGCTCCACTGCTACCAGTTCCGGGCCTTCTTTATTTTAGCTCAGCCAGTTTGAGTCTTTTAGCAAAATTAAAGTTAGTGTGCTAGCGAACGCTGGCTACCACCGCGATGACAGCACACGGTACCGGTTGATGTTTCGGACCGTGATTCTCTTTAGTATCGGTGATAAATTACCTGGTCGAGGTAAGCTGACATAATTATGTTCGTGTTCTCTTCCTTCATTTGTGTTCAGTGTTATTTTTTTGTCTCTTTCTATCTCTTACTCTCTCTCTCTCTCTATATTTTTCTCTCTGTTTCTCTATATCTCGAATAAAACGACGGAAAATGATTAAATATTATTTTCTGTATTGATGATTTTCTGTAGAATGATGCGTAAATTTAATGCATTTTCAAGCAATTTTGATTACAACATTATTTTGAGGACTTTCAAGAACAGTATGAAGAATTGACGAATACTTGGTATATGTACGTTTGTGTTTTTATGTATTATATGTACTAGG
This sequence comes from Anopheles quadriannulatus, assembly GCA_000349065.1. Classification (NCBI taxonomy): domain Eukaryota; kingdom Metazoa; phylum Arthropoda; class Insecta; order Diptera; family Culicidae; genus Anopheles; species Anopheles quadriannulatus. The sequence continues at coordinate 2,062,014 of KB667456.1, forward strand.
TATGTGTAGGTTTGTGTTTATGTTTATGCTAATTTTTGGTGCTCTCGTTTAGCCTCAATGGCGAGTGAGTAATTTGCTATTATAAAAATAATATGTTATTACTTCTAGTACCGACTTGCAGTAACCGTACCAAAGCTTGATGTAATACATTTTTAGGTGAAATCAACCAAATTCAAATTAAAGTTGCTATAGGTTATTCGATAGTTACACGTTTTCATGAAAACCCCAGTTTATTCACTAAAAATGCATGGTCATTTAAAACAAATTTCATTTTTTGTGGAACAACGTGCCAACTAAAAAGCACAATCTCAATAGTTGGCAGGTAATCAAAGTTTAAGCAGTGAGTTCAAACTGTGTACAAACTGAAATGCTTTAACAACGGATATTGATGAAAAACTATCAACAGTCGTCAAATTGTAATAAATAATGAGTACAATGAAAAAAATGAACGAAACATTTGGAAATATTAACAAATGCAAAACGAAAACTTAATCAAAAACAAATAAGTAAATAAATCAATAAAAACTAAAAAGAAAAAATTGGGAAAACTTTCTTTACGGAACCCATCTTATAACTAATCAAACAACTTTAACACACTTAATGAAGTTTCAAAATATTAATTTTACAATGAAAAATGAGCGAATAAACGCATAGTGGATCAACAAAGGGACAACGAAGAGGATTGTTCTCTGTATTGTAGATTCATTATTATTATAATCATTTTTTCAACTCAGTTGAATCATTATTACAGCTTGAAAACCTCTACAGAAAACAATTGAAAGCTAAAGAAGTACACATAACAGCTTGGTACACCTCCTAATGGGTGCCGTCAGTGCAACTGCAATAAACTTTTAAATGATAATTAAAAGCATTCAAACTCCACTAAAAAAATATCACCTAGACAGTGTAACACCTCATTAGAAGCAATGCTATACAGCTCATTTAATAACAATGGTAAAGGTATCCTTCCCTCAAAGATACCCTTGAACATCACCACATCCCGCTGCACTCAATAGATTATTATCCTCTACCAAACGATTGCACCGAACCTGGATGCTGCATCTCTATGATCAGTAGAAACCTTTGAAACAGCTCATTCCCACCGTACTGACAACAGAAAAGACACAGAAGATTAATTAAAAATGCACAAATGAAACAAAAAAAGAACACCCCATAACCTCCGGTATTCCTTCGGGGAAACTAATTTCGACTTCAATTTCTCGCAAAAAGGTACCCCAAAGGTACACTGGCAAAGGGAACCGAACTTCATCAGCATGTACGAGAGTGGTTTGATGGTGCATTTGTGTGATGAGGGCCATTTTCCTTTGGTAAGATTTTACTCGAGCGAAGGTGCTTGTATCCCTTACATCAAGCGCCTCGATTGTTCTCTCTACAGAAAAGGATTACAATTGGTAAAAGTGCTTTCGCGTATAATTGATATTATTCCACAAGAGTGATTTACATTTATTGTGAAGGCTACGACACTGGCTATGGGAAGGGATCGCTTGATGGGAGGGTAATAAAGGGACTCTTGAAGCCGTTGCCTTAAAAAAAGAAAGGGATCCTCTCGGTAACTAAAAGACTCAAGAACATTAATCGGTTTAAGTGATTGCTATAAATAAAATGATCATCATAGAGCTTCCTATTGTCTGTGGTAAGGGGTAAAGCGGAAAAGTATGGGTGGAAAATCGCTTGGCTCGTGGGAGGCAAAATAATAATCAACTACCCATGGATGGAAGGATCGGTGAAAGACGATGGTGAGATAGAACGACCGAAAGTAACCGATTGTGGCAACTGGGGAAATCTTAACACAAACGGGGGCGCAACCGCGTGCATTATAAAATCATTAATATTTCGGTGAGTATGCAAATTAGACACTCCATTCTTTCCAGCGCTCGCTATCAGTGGTATTGACAAGCACTGTCAACAAAACGGCGCTACCAGGAAGCTTTCAGCTATGGTGGGAGTAATTCTTGGATTTTCGTTTCGGCTATCGGTAAAGAAGCAAGTACAGCTCCTCATCAAATAAACCCACTTAAAGAATTAATAATAGATAATTCTGATCGACAGAAAAAGCCACTTTTTACGCAAAAAATTTGTTGCTCATTTTGATGAAATATAGAATATTCAATACAACATTGCTACAATTTTTGCCACGTGCACACGTGCACTCGAAATGGTAACGATTACCAAACACCTACGGGCATTTTGGCATCTATCAATAATGGCGGTGCCATTCGCGTAAAGCCCACCCACTGAACGAGCATGATGGGGCAATGGGTTGATGTAAATGCAAAAGTCAATCCATTTTCAACCCGTTACGGTTTTGCTGCTCGGTCTTCCAATCTCCTGAAACCATCCGAATCCATCCACTGATCGGTTTTAATTGAAATCCTAATGAAAATGGTTCTGCCTAACGAGCGGACCGACCCATTTCGCCTAATATACCGCCGTACCCATGCAGCAACAGTAGTTGTAGAAGAGAATGTTTGCTGGTTACGCCAACTTCCACAGCAAGTTGAAACGGAAAAAATACACTCCGCAGCAATGATTATGAAATTTTAATTCCATACAATCTCATCGCCCGCCAGGCACGGCGCAAGGGTCGGTGAAAGCTTATGGTATTATGCGTGGTGGTGTGGCTTTTATAGCACCCTCAATCCTTTTTTGTTTCGGGGCTGAAGCACATTTGAATGGGGTGTAAAAAAAAACAGGCAAATTATCGCTACCATGCGAAAGGGTTACACGTTTTTGCAGTAAAATTCATTCATTTTTCGTTGAATGTTCGCATCGATTGAGACTTTAAGGGCGTTAGTCTTCTTTGAAGGAATTCTTTTCTAAATGCATTTTTCGGTAAATTAGCTAGCAGGCAAGTATTCCACCGTTTCGTTCGTTGTCAACAGTAATTCCATGCTATTAGCCCCGGTGTAACTTACTTTCTGTTCTTTATTTATGTTTTATAAAACAGGCTTTTTAATGTTGCTGTTCTGATTGCT
>KB667456.1:2075703-2111031 GCA_000349065.1 Anopheles quadriannulatus
CAACACAAACGGATGTCATAATACAAATCTTCCGATTTTGACAACTTGTCTTTACAATTTGTGTTTAATAATCGGGCCTATAATTCCATAAAAGTTAACAACCATTCATAATATAATTGGCATACATTTAACCAACCTCAACCCCATAGCAGTCATATGTTAACAAGCATCAAAATGATTAAATAGAAATAGCACGAGAATTAATTCCACACGAAAGCAAGTGCGTTGGGTTTTTGCTTCATGCATTGTACACGCAAACTTTTGTAAATCTACTACATTTCAAGATGTAATATTAAATTAAACATGTTATTTTATAAACTTTTTGTGTACTCATTACATAAAAATAAACGTAGGAAGCTTTAGTATGTTTTTATATCCAGCTTTATAACAAAAAACGCTAGTTTTAGTTTGCCACACTGTGCTTTGTGCCGTGAGTCAATCTTCTTCAGCTAATCATGCACACAAGAGATCCTAGTTAGGCAAAGAAAACAGCACCAATTTTCCTTTTCCTGACCATAGAGCCTGCAAAAAATCTGTATCACTACAACATGTACCAATAATGGTCCTTTTTCCTACCCTTAACACTGCTCTCCTCTCACAGTGCCCACAGATTCTCGATACAACAGCAACAGCTGTCAGTTGTACACAATCTTAAGCTTGTGCAAATAATCAAATCTTTTTTCTTCGATAACACCCATAGTTTGCAGCTCATTCGGTTGTCACGACATGGCACTCCTAGTCCCCGAACCGCTCCGGTAGCCTCATACCGCAGTCCCGCGATTTCATAATCCTTCCCATAATACTGCTCTGGCTACTTACAGGGGGACTGACGTGATCCTCCCTTTGCAATGTGCTAGCAAAAAGAAACTTCTCGCTCTATGTAGTGTGACTACGATTTTCTTGCTAAGCGTTTTTCATTTTCTTTCCCTCTTGCTCACTTTTATCACTCAACATCACGATAACAACATGCCGGGCGTCTGGGTAACGTGGCACAGGCAACGACTGGCTAGTAGCATCAGCAACAGCAGCAGCAGCACGTTTAATTCTGTTACGGAACATCATCCGAATGAACTTCATACTGCTGTGCTTTCGCTGGCAAATTTTGGCTTCAAGACACACAGCTGCTTTGCTGGTTTGTTTTCTTTGTGGCTCGAATGGAACCGATGGTTCAAATGGGCGAATGAAGCCAAATGAAATGAAGCATATTTAGTGTACAGTCGGACGATGTACTGCGGATTTAAGAGATAGCTTTAAGAATAAATATGGATTGCTCATTTCGTTCCGTTCCAATTTGCAACTGTTATTTTAGCTGGATTGATTACATAATTTACATAAAATATTGTACAAAATGATGATGAAATATCCTTTAAAGATGAATATTTTGCTACTAAAGTGATCGTTAATGTTATTTCTCATTATCTCATAATTTTAGTTCCATTGATCGATTTGTTCCATAAACGTCCAGAACGACAAATTAATTGATTTAGTTTCATTTTTACATCAAACATATGGTTTATTTTGTATCTGTTGTTTTATTTGATTTTTTTTTTGTCAGATAATTAATCTTCATTTAACTTATATGTTCCTTTTATTTTGAGTATCAACCTATTGATTTAATTTCATTCTATCTTTCGTTTACTTATCTCTATGTTGGGTTTCAATTCCAGTGCTGAACTAACATAAGAGATATGAATGATGAAATCAAGCGTAGTAGTTGCCCATCGATCGTTTCCTCTATTGATGCTTCCCAGCCGAGCGCATCATTTTATCAGCCCACCATTGGCGCAAAATTGGCGCCAAATTCATCCGAAACGATTGCAAATATTGACACATTCAATACCAATCATTGAGCTGTAAATAAATCAATCTAAATCTAAATCCATTCCAATTCCAAACCTGCCTCGACGGCCCAAAAAGTTCCTAAAAAGGTGAATCTCGGTGTAAAAATACCACACTGGGGTGGGTGACAGCGAATTTTCAGCAAAATGTAAACGGTCGAATAACTTCCACCTTTTCGGCTGGCAGGAAGGACTTATCTTCGATCTTCGGCCAGACTATGCCTTCCAAATAATAATAATAATAATAAAAAAACATCCTTAAAACAGGTGTGTCGGCCACCAAAAATAACCAGAAAGCGTAAAGCTTTCTGCTAAATAAACCGATATAAATCAAACTCAAGCTCTAATTTATGTTCCGACAGCGCATCATCGTGAGTTTATGGTAAAAAAAAAATCAAAAAAAGATGGGTTATTTTGAATCGTCCTGAAAAAAGGGAGAAACCAGTATTGTCAAAGTAAATTCGATCGCTTTTCCAATTCGAACTCAGATTTGTTACTTCTGCCGTACGCTGGAAAAAGTTGCGGACATTAAATCCGATAAGCGACTCATGCGATGCCGTGAGCGAAGCGAGAAAGCGAAAGAAAGAGAGCTTCTAACATTTTGACTATTGCTTTTCCCGTTTTTTTTTTAAATATCCCCTTTGAACCTTTGGGTTGACTTGTTGAGCGGTGCTTCCTTGACGATGGTAAATATTTTCACAAAGCTGAAAGTGAAGAAGCAACAACACAACACCGAACAACTTCTGTTCACCGCAGGCAAGTGTTTCTTTGCTTTGTAAAATCCTAACCAGAAGGCAAGGTTCACCGGAAACCGGAACGTCTAAATACGGGGACTAGCGAAAAGGAGGGAAAAAGGAGTTTTGTTGCGGGCAGAATCAACAAACCATGGTATAACTTATGCCCTGGGAAAGTATTAGGGATACCGATTGACCAAAAAGGACAATTAAATATGAGAGCGGTTACGCTTGGTTAGAATTGTAGAAAGGTTTTTTTTTGTACCGTTTCCACACATTTCATTCATATAGAAGGATCTGAAGAAAACCTAAAAAATGTGTTTGAAAAATAATTCCTGCACTATTAAAATGACCGCCCTACAATCCTTCCTCGAAGTAGTAAGGGAAAGCCCCACGTGACAGATCCAATTCGTTCGATTTTATTTATTTCCTCATTTCTGCAACACTGCTTTAATGCGACACAACAGCCGATCCCGATTGAATGCTCAACCTTGCCTGTGGAAGTTAATGTCGGTTGGCAGTTTAGGTTATAGTTTCCTACCCTACCAAGCGCAACGGTGAGCGACCAGGCGCACCCATCGATTTGTACTTGAGCTTAGGGAAACTCATGTTCTCTCTCTCTCTCTCTCTCTCTCTCTCTTTCTCTCTCTCTCTCTCTCTCTCTCTCTCTCTCTCTTTCTCTTTCTTTCTCTCTTTTTTCGCTCCCTCACTCTCACCCTTACAACAGCACCATGCCCGTGTACAGCTTTTTGTCCCCGCTTGGTTCACTCCGTAATAAAACGTGACATTAATAGTCATCGATTTATGGTTCGCACTGTGCGTGCGTTTCTATTTACATTCGATTGCATGTTGTTTAGGATGTACGGGGGTTCAACCGACTGCACTGCGTGTTGTCGGTTATGAATCTTCACACACGGTGAAGTTTACGCTGGAGTGATTTACTGTGGAGCGGTTCATAAATTTTTTGACCCAATTTATGGCTCACGACTTCCCTTGTTTTCCCTTGAGGGATTGTGTCCAGAAGCTTTTGCTGCCGTTTGTCTGCTTGTGATTTTCAAATGGTTTTTGGGAAAAGTATATAAAAAAAGTGAAATCAAGAAGAAATTGAAAAAAAAACAACACCTTTTAATAAGTTTTACAAACAATGCTGTATGTTATCCATACAACTGCAAATCAATCATAAAATTTGTTATACATAATCTTTTACAAGCTTTTTTATGTATTTGTAAAATTGCACATAAATGTTTAAGATAAACTAATCTTTATTTGAAGGTACTAAGTACATTATCAAATCCAATAAAATTATTATTAAATTCAAAACAAGTGCCATTTCTATGCTCATATCTGCTGGTAAAGAGATTTGTCTTCCATTCACACTAAGCTTCCATTGTCAATATGTGTTTCTTCTGCTTTCTACCTTGCTCTTCTTTTCAAAATCTCATCGGATTCTTCTTGATCTTGATTTTCCACAGAACCATAATGAATTTCAACATATCCACCCATGGGTCAGCACTGCTCCTCGTGCTGACCGTCCTGCTCTCCGGAACGATACCAGCCTACGCCAGAAAGTGTCCCGACGATTGCCACTGTGATCTTGACCTGAAGGGACGGTTCCGGACAGTCTGCAACAAAGGTATGTTAATCGAATAAACACTTCGTTAGCGCACGGCCAGGCACACATTGCCTAAAGGGAACCAGAAAATGCAACAGAGAAAAACAGACACACTTGCCTTTGTACGATGATAATGATCTAATGATGCTGACAATAATGGCACAGACACACTCAATAAATGAATCTACCCTCGGGCAGGAAGTTTTCTTCTAGATACATTTCTGAGAACGTTCGAAATCAACGCACAGATAGTTGGTTTTGTTCGGCATTGTTCGTATGTGTGCAATAATACTGCCGATTGCATTATCATTTACCACCCGGAAATGCCTTTAAGGGGACGCTGTGGCTTTGAAGTTTTCTCTCACTCGGCACACGATGGAGCTGTATAGAAAGCATTGAATGTTTGGAGCTCTTTGTCGGACATGTTTCTCTATCAGGAATAGTTCTATTTCAAATTAATCATATCGCATCCGTGCATGAAAACAAACGAGTTTAATTTAATTACTTAGCCTGTGAACATTATCACTCACAAACAATCATCACCGAAATCCTCGATTACCTTTTCATCCTAACCATTCTTCCTCAGTGGAGTGGATAAATCCTCCATTGCCCTCCTTCGAGCCGGACATCGAGGTGCTTGTCATTTCGAACACGCGCCATCCAATCAACGTGGGACCACAGTTCCAGTACTTCAAAAAGCTGGAAATATTACGCATCATCGATGCAAACGTACCGTCGGTTGGCGATCGGTCGTTCTGGGGCTTGGTACGACTGAAGACGATTGATCTGTCGCGCAACAACATCACCCAGCTGGCGATGGAGAACTTCCGCGGGCAGGATAATTTGATCGAGTTGGATCTATCGCGCAACCGGCTGGACAATATCGCTAGTGGAACGTTTGCTCATTTGAAGGTAAGTTGGATTTCTGCGTATAGTTTACGTTTACCAGGGAAACTAAACCCCTTTCTTTTGTTGTCATAGGAGCTTAAAACACTACACTTGATAGACAATTCCATTACCGAGTTCAATCAACGGTTGTTTCTGCATCTCGCCAAGCTAAAACATCTGGACCTTAGCTACAACTCCATCGATGATCTGCCACCGGAAGTGTTCAAAGATGTACAGGTATGATTAAACCTTATAGCTCAAATCTTAACATAATCTGCGAAAAATAAACATACATTTGTAATCCTTATTTTTCAGGATTTAAAAATACTACGAGTGCGAGGATGCCGCCTGTCCAACATCAATCCCCAAATATACAATATCCTATCCCATCTGACGGAGCTGGATCTGGGACAGAACCAGGTATGCGCAAAATACGTTTACCACTTGGCTGAACTTTCCAAACTCATTCATTCCATTACACCACAATTTGCAGATCAAATTTCTTGACAAAGAAGAATTTAAAGACCTACGGCATCTGCAAACACTGCGCCTCGACGGCAACCAGCTGTCGGTGATCATCGATGAATTATTCATACACCAGAAGGGACTAACGCTGCTAGGTAAGTGAAAAGAGCTCAACGATCAAAAACGCTCAAAAATTACCCTAATGGCAGTGTGGGCTTTATGCGGAACGGGCCCTTTTTGATGCGTCTAATAAATTTACCAATATTTACCCTTTTTCTTTTTCAACCACAGACATTTCCCGCAACCGGTTGGCCAAGATTGCTGACCGAGCGTTCGAGAACCTGGCCAACCTTACCTTTCTGGATGCATCGTACAACAAGCTGTCCCACATTGAGCCGGTCTGCTTTCGGCCACTTCGCAACCTGCAGACGCTCAACATTAGCGGCAATATACAGCTGGATCTGGGCGAAATGGAGGATACGATAAATGTACGTTGCGAATCGTGTGGTACACTATAAGAAACATTATCCGCAATCAATCATTCAAGATGCTCTCGAGGATCGAGGATCTATAAACAGACCTTACCTTTGAGCAGGATGCTTACGATACGAAATGTGCAAATATATGCACCAGTAGCCATTCGACATATGAACCAAATCTTTTTTTTTTTTGCTATCCTTTGTATTCGCAGGTTATAAAAAACATCACCGGCCTGATGGTGGCCGATATGGGCACACTACCACTGAACCTGTTCAGTCCATTTCGGCACCTTAGCGCACTCAATCTGTCCGGAAATCATATCGATAACTTCACGTTGCAAATCATCGAACCGCTGAACCAGCTGGAGGTAAGTGTTACTCTATGGACAGGATAGAAAACATGCTTCTGCTTCCTTACCAATATTCCGATACTGTTCATGAATATTCATTTTTCAATAATGATGGCTAGCCCTTGCATAAGATTTGTAGAAAAGGCTCATTTCTTTCCATTCCATGTTTGCAAGTGCATTTCAAGATTGTGCTTCAACATTAACAAGCGTAATTGTATATCCTTCGCAACTACTACATATCATTCACAATGATAAAATACCTGCACTACGTAAAAAGAACGCTTCCACCGACGATGAGTGATTCAGTTTCTCTATCTAGTGGCGATGTTTTCTACCCACAGATCAATTTTCTTTTCCGACTGTTTTGAACGGTAACAGTGCAATCTGTGCTGTGAACAGTGCCATTGCATGCAAAACACGACTCCACGATGTACAGATGTATGATACAAAAAAATGAATGGATCGTATCTCGAACAGCAAATTTACACCACCCTTCATAGCACCCATTTACAGACAACTTCCCACACGGCTCATGCTTTTGTGTGCACCATCCGATTGAACGAAACGGAAGTATAGCAGCTTGTGGTGCTTGAGTATGATCTATCAACCAATATTCGCGGTTTTGGGCTTTCACAGGGTGCTTCATTCAAAATTCGTACACCTTAAAATTGGCACATCCAATGGCTTGAAAATCCCAAATAATGGCATTCATATTTTTTATAAAAACATTGATATTTTACCCTCTTTTTTGAACATTTTTCAAACAGTCCATTCATTTTCAGTACATTTTTGTCCCTCTAATTTGGAAAACCGATGAAATCTGTACTCCTTTATTTGTGTATGGTGTTGTCATGGTTATTAAATGATGTATGCTCTAATTTGCAATCATGCTTGCATGTCCTATGTCAAGGTTGCATACGAAATGTTCTGCCTCTGTCTAGTTTGTTTGAAATTTCCATTAGGCAACTCTCCACGGAACGATTGTTTGATGGCCAAATTTTCCCCTTTCACTCTCAAAAAGATTCGCAAATAGTTTTGCGTTTCCATGATACGATTCTTCCGTGGATTCGAAAATGGCGATTTTGTTAACGTACGCACATTAACACATGTTTTTACCGTACGAAAATCATTCATAACCTTTCAACGAGTGTTCTTCCATGCGCAGGGATCCCAAAAATAAGTTTAAATAAGAAAATATATAGTTTTCTTTGGATCTGTCAAAATATTGCAAGCATAGATTGGTGCCATCCAGCCTGGGGTGGATGGCAAAAATTGCACGAATAAGATTCGCCGAACTCTTGACACCGAATTTTGACAGGAGTTTACAACTAGAAATCGTTTTGCCGAAACGCGTCTATTCACTTCCTACCACTATAATTTGAATTCGCCTCTTATTTGACAGTTCCGTCGGCTTAAAATAAGAGAAAGTTGACTGACACGTACAGCGTGTAAAGACACGCTTTACCCGTAAAGCTATCTGAAATCGAAAATATATCCAAAAATTAAAATTGAAACAGTTCATTGAAAAATACACAATTTGAAGATGTTCATGGCTTCACCCTTTATTGGCCGAAGCACCCTCTGGGTTGGTTTCAAAGTGCAGCACTGCCTTATCGTACTGAATCGTACCAAATGCTCATGAAAAATAGCACATGAAGCATCAGGAAAGCTAGAGAATGAAAGGAACCGAAATCTAAACTAGTATTTGATTCGTTTTCTCTTCCTGCGCCTCCCACCGTTTGATTACACCGGTGCATGCTCTTCCAAGACACGTGGTCTGCCCAAAACCAGCTACCAGCTTCTCAATCAGCCGACCTATTGTGTCGGTAGATGTTATGATTTACCGAAAGGAATTGTGTTATTGCATTTATTTTGTGTATTATTTTTTCCCCCGTTCCCATTGTCCCATGCACTGTGAAAAAAGGGAGGAAAAACAGCTCAGCTTCATATGCTGCGGTTTGTGATGCAGGAATTAGGAAGCCAACCAGCGTCTGCTACCGCCGGGCAAACCAATTCTGCAGGGTAAATAGGCATACATACACTGTGAAAAACGAGCTTTATCGAAACAAGAGCGCTGGAAAGAAAGCAAAAAAAGGCTAAATAAATATCTCGCCTGCAAAATGAAATGTTTGATTTATACCTTGCAGTGTAGCGGGCGCATACCACATACACCACAAGATAAACATCGGTACTGCATTTCGGCATGCACGACGGCAAGTCGTGTTTCACTCGAAAGTGCCACTTTCAGGTGGTAATGCGATTCACGGCATTCGCTGTGCATTGCAGGGAGAGCAGTAGTCACACACGGTGGTAAAGAAATTGCTTTTTGAGCTTTTCGAGATGCCAAGCACTTTGCTCTAGAAGCGTTTCTTTTTTGAGTCAAAGCCTGTACCTTGGAGAAATAAACACGTTACAAAAATCGAACTTCACCGAAAGCATGAAGGTACTGTATTTGAATTCCTTTCCCGTGTCAAGGATCAAGTGAGAGCGGGTGCGAAATTTGGAGTAAAATCTGTTTCACCGAAAAAGCAGACTAATCCGGCCGTAAAAATGCATTTCAAACGATCAAACCTTGTGTATGTGTTTACAATCAATGGAATGGAAAATGAAATCCCTTTTTTGCAGTGAGCAAGGTTCAGTTCAAAGAAATCCATTCAACTCAACGTACGGGCCAATTTCTAAACCTGTCAGCTCAGCTATGATCGCGCAAACCGATTCGACGATTGCATCGCATCCAGTGCAACCTGTCAAGCTCATTTCAACCAACAGCGAGTTGCCATGAAAATCTGACACGAAAAGCCACTCGATGCTGTACATCTTTACTGTCAACTGCTTCGAGCATGTAATAGGTAGCGCCACACATTCTGAACCTATTCTTTCCATTTCTTTCCATCCATCTATCTTTTGCTCAGTTTTTGGACCTCTCCCGGAATCAGCTAAACGGCATCCCGGAACGGTACGCAACCCAGCTAGCCCGCATCGGCGACGTCAAGCTGGAAAATAACCCACTGATATGCGACTGGTGTCACATGGGACCGCTCATAACGCAAACGAAAAAGGTAGGTAACATTTATGGATGAACTATCTCAGGGCGGGTGGATTATCTTCTCCAACAAAACGGGACTCGGATTAGCGCATCTTACTCTTCTCGCCATACTGGGGCATACACATGCATTGACTGACAGCTAGCACTCAAATCCGGTCTCACTCTCGCCTCCTGTGCACTGAAGTGCACTAACCATCTATAATACCTGGCTTCCCTTTCCGTCCCACTTTTTCCAGCTCAAAGAGGGCCTTCGCTGGCAGGAACTCCCGCGATGCTTCCTACCTGAACGATTACGCGAGGTGCGCATCGATGGCCTCCACCAGGACGGGGTGGAGGATTGCATGGAGGTAATTGTGGACGAGGATCATGATGCCGCCAGCACGTCGCACAACTTTCTCGAGCAAGGTAAGGATGCATCCACCGTGCACCGTGGCAGGGATGGTTTCCCAATCTCTTGCGATAGCTTTTACATATGCTTTAATGTTCCTTTTTTCCCCCCTTCTCCCCCCCCCCACCCCTTTTCCATCTTCTAGCGGGCAGTGTTAGCATACTGGCTGCCTGTGGGCTGATAATATTCATCATACTCGCCATCATCGTCGTGTCCACGGCGCTCTGTCTCTCGAGGCACCGGGCGCGCTATTACACGCACGAGGATAAACGAGGTAAGTGAAGGAATGATGAAGAAATGGGTATGAACTTAGGGGGACTTACCAGCAGGCAGTGAGTGATACGATAGTTAAGTAGTCGGGCAGAAAATTATACTTGCTCCATGGGGAGGGTTTCCGTTTCGTACGCTTCAATTTTCCATTTCCAGGAAGTAATTTTATGGTAAATTGTTCATTGTTGTAGAAAGATTCAGCTAAAATGGTAGGATCAAAATGATTTACCGCAAAACATGTCAATTTGATCAAAGTGTGGGTTATGTGTACTAGTGATGGGTAAAATGCGAAGTCAACTTCGACCCGACTCCGAAAATTTTGGAACCGGCTCCGGAAAGTTATCCGGGGCCAACATTATCCAGAATCGTATAGAATCGTCTGGAGCCGTCCGGAAGTACTCAGAGCTGTCTGGAGACAAACAGAATTTTCCGGAGACGCCCGGAGTCGAAATTGTCCAGTGTCGGCGGGAGACCGGCCGGTGCAATATTTTTGTGGTCAGAAAGAAAGACCCGTTCAACAAGTACATGTGTAAAGCGAAGCAAGAAAAAAAACACGAAGGAATGAAATAGTTTTGACTGACCTCTACCCCGGCCGACTCCGACACTGGGCGACTCTGACTCCGTCCGATTCCAGACGAATCCAATCTGACTCCGACTCCGGTCAACTCCTGCCAACTTCAGGAGGAACAAAATACTCTGACTTCTGCCGATTCCGACTCCGGATGAATCCGACTCTGGGCAGAATTAGTGATTCCGGAATTCCCGGAGCAGGAATTGTACTAACAACCATAGCCGGAATCAGATCAGAGTCGTGGGTGCGCTGCAGAGAGCACATCACTAATGTGTAGTGCTATAGTGAGATACGCTTCTATTTTATTAGTTGTTTTCCTACTATGTTTTATATATTTCTTTACGATTATCTTCAATCACGATTCTTAATTTATTTTAACAAAATATAAATTATTTATTCAGAGATATTAATGAAATTGATTAAAAATCTTAATCATATCTCCCGCCTCTCTAGACACAATCCTCGAGAAGAACGGCGAAACGCCGGTCATAACGACGGGCAGCGAGATCAACTTTAAGTTCCCGTACAACGAGCGTGTCTGCACGATCGACGAAATGTGCATCCCACCCCCGCCACCACCACCCGGCAAGCTGGCCCCTGCCAGCATCGAACGATTCGATTAACGAACGGAGCCAGCGATCCGTATCGGTGCGGACGGACTGCTGCCGTCCAGCACGCCCGATACGGTCGCCGAAACCGTCGCGCTGATCGAGCTCCCCGCCAGCAATGCTGGCGGTTCGCGGGACTCACTATCCGGCACCGATGGGCCAGTAACGCGAACCGTCACCATCAGCAGCATATCGCAGTGTGCCGACGTACAGCCTGCGAGCGTACCGACGAGCAGCGGCTCCACCGCGAAACCCTTCACACCGAAGAGCATCCTAAGAAAGCGTACTGAACCGGGGCTCTAGGATGGTGAACGGACGGATGAAGTAATTTCCCTTTTTCCTCTCCCACTGTAAATAACTCCACCCATCCGGAACGGTTCCTGCCGGTCCACCCGGATGCGGGTTCGTGCGACAGGTGAATTTTATCCATTAAGGAAGCAAGCCCTCACGCCCTTTTATCTCTGCGTACGATGATCCGAGGAAACGCGTTAGCGAGTGGATGAGGGCACGTGATTAGTTATTAATTAATAATCGTGCGGGTTTTAACCGATGAGGTTGACAGATTAGACAGATTCAACGAACCGACGACAGGGTGATGTGGTGTCGTCCTGCAAACAGGTGTGGCATGACGTGTGCACGTTTTATTGACGGTGAATCCAATTTGTACATACTTCACAATCACCACAGCATAAACACACACACACACAAACAAACACAGACACACACATACATACGCACTCCGTTTTTCCTCAGGAAGGAGATTTGACGGTCTTGCGGGTACGGGTATCAGGGGAGTTTTGTGTCGAATAATTCTTTTGTTAGCTGGCAAAAACCTACATCGTCAGTTCCAGCTAACTGGAAAGCCTGTGCCGCTGAGCGTACGATCCGCACTCGAGATTAATGATGTTAGGTTTTGGGGAAACCCTGGTTAGATTTCCCACTGTTTCAGTGCCAGTTGTAGCTCAACAGATTCCCCGGGGGAGAGTTTCGTGCTCCGGCAAGCACCGTTGGTTTAAGCCGTTCTACTCTCCAACCGGCTCCTCCACGGCTCGATGACACCGTGTCACGATGACACATCATGATGGGTTTATAATTTTACTACCATCGCATCCCCTACGTACTGAGGTTTGTGGGTGTGTGTCGGGATTACAGCCTCGTTCACCTGGCAGGAAGCTGTACCGTTGCACGATGAGAACAGAAACCGTAATAACCTTTCCATGCCATCGTGATCGGATTTTAGCAGTAACAAAAGCCAATTCCAGTTCGTCGAGAGCCTTTTTTCTGTACATTCAATGTGCCTGATTTCTCTATTCAATCACAAAATTTGTAATCGCCAGTTTGCTAAGCGTGTAATAGAATCTGTCAGCAGCAAAACTAGCGCAAAAATAATCACAAAGACATGCACATTCTTTTGAAAACGTAATCAATTTACGCAATACGTTATTCGGTAGTAAAACGCAACGGCGTTGCAATAACTAAAAACACCCAAAAAGATACAATCAAACCACAGCGAACCCTTTTAGGCCGCGGTATGGAAATAAAATTCTGCTCGAAGCCAATTCACGCGTTGATCTATTAACAGAGAGAGAGAGGGAGAGAGAGAGAGAGTGAGAGAGAGAGGAAGAGAGAGAGAAAATAAAAGGGCAACCGCGTTCGGGATGTTGGCGATACTGTCGTAAAATATAAATGACATAGGGCACGTAGTAAAAATTGCCCTTTTGGTTTGTTTTCCTGGTTCTCCAAAACTCTGCAGCTTAGTAACTTACAGAACGAAAAAAATCCCATGCTGCCAATTCTATTGGAATTTTGTGCCGCCTTGTCAACATAAAACTTCGACACAGTAACCACAAACGGTGGGTTGCCAGGGCGAATCGAGCTTACGGTTTAAGCTTTCCCGTCGACATCGGTGAGGACGACGACGATGATGTTGATGATGATGATGGAGTAGAAAGAGTGCATGAGGGCTACAAGGCAACAAGAACAGTTGCGTTTTTGCTTAACCATTTTTTCATTTTTCCACATACAATCCCGCAAAGCTGGCCAGTGGGGCATGGGTGCTGTTTGTTTTTATTTTCTAACCGCATAACCGAACTGCGTAGCTACGGTTTCAAAACACGGGGAAACATGCTTGTTTTTTGTCACTTTTGTTGGTGTGTGCCGTGGTCGTGTTCAGGTATTGTGCATACCACCGAGGAAATGTGTAAACGGGAGTATTGCAATTCTTCTATCATTGCGTTTTATTTTGGGATTAAAAGCACTTTTCTATTTATTTGCCTGATGGTTCGAGTGGAGCACATTTATTACTAGTGGCATGTACAAACGTGTTACATAAATCAGAGACAAAACGGTGAGCTCTGGCGTGAATCTAGCTTGCCGAAGCGTTGGCGAACTATCGATTCACCCTTTTGAATCCATTGATCTAACAGGGAAGGATTCTTATGGTCCTGTACACAGTCCGATACAGGTGCTGTGAAGTATTTGGACAATATTTGCACGTCGCTGGATTTCATGCTCACTTGCTCCATGATCGTAACATGGAAATGTGTTTCCATAACCAAAGGTACTCGTAGGGCAGCCAACAACCATCCAAACGCGAGCTCTCTTTGCTTTATGTTATCGTGCATTTGTCACCGCTTACATTACAACCGTTCATATTTATAACCATGTTGACAACACTTTTTTAGGATGTTCTTCATTGCAGTCTAGCCGTTTGATTCAATTGACTTCTCACTCGGTTGACATCAAACCGGCAGCAACAACAACAACAACAACAACAAAATACAATGTCCCCAAACCGAAAGATCTTCGCCCTTCCCCTTCGCAGCAATATCCATTCACCCAAAACACACTCATAAAGCAACATTAGTGTCATCGTTGCTGTAAATGAGAATCGTCTGGAGGGTGTGGTTCACACATTCTGTCAGTTCCCTTTAACCGACACACCCTTACCGATGCTACGAACAAACGCACATTTAGAAGGAAATTGAGAGGAACAAATCGTTTCCTCGCCAAATCATTAATCGTGCTTAAAGCTGGCCGCATTTCGCACGGTTTGTTTGGGCGGGAACAGATAAGGCTGCCATTTTCGGACAAGAAAGTGTGTCAACTACGGATGAAGCTTCGTAATAGTATGGTTTTGATGGCGTACAATCAAAGTTAATATTTTGCATCAAATTTATATTATGGCAGCATGAAGAAGATAAAAATCCTGAAGTTTAAATACCATTCCTTCTGATTTATCATTGGTAATTTCAGAACAAAATGATTTTTATTTTTCTCGTTTGAAAACGACACACCCTTTTGCCACTTTTCTGGCTCAACTTGATTAAAAAATGATTTTTTACATACTTATTAACACCCCGTAAAAGTATATAATATGGTGAACAGTAGTACACATTTAGTAAAAAATCAATAAAATGGCTTATCATCCATACGAACGACGAAAGGCGAATAATTTCACTCCCACGGGTCAAATCATTGTTTGACAGCCCCACGCATTCCGCACTTCTTTATTAACAATTTGTATCCAGCGTCAGATCAGCTTAAAATAAACCACTCATAACTTCCACCATCATTATCATTGCGCTGTAAACCATCTTCCACGGCCAGCTTTTGAATATAAAAGCGTAATCGTCTACGCACCAGCAACAAAGAGCTACATTCGGAGCTTAGAATATCAAAAATTGTTGCTCTAAACTTCCATCACAGGTAATGCAGGCCGGCATGACGGGATGAATGCGTGGAATTTGCTTCGCACGAATTCCTTCCAGCTTCCAGCAAAGTTCCGCGATCCATACGCAAATTTATCAAACTCAACTGGCCCCAGCCCCCATCCCGCCCAGCAGCTCGTTGCCGTTGTTTTCCCATTGACTTCCGGATGCAAAGGGAAAGCTCTTGGATTTGCTAATGAATTCCAAATGTGAACCCAGCGTACTTCGTCGTTCTCGTCGCCATGCTTCACTACCGGTATGGGGAATTAAATTTATCAAAATATTAATTCACTCGCTTTCAACGTTGATCTGCGTTCCCCGGGGTTTTCCTTGCCCAAATATTGAGCGGGTTGCTTAATTTCGAAATTGCCACCCTGCTCCTTTTTTTTAGACATAAAAAAGCTCCCTTTCCGCTTTTGCTAAGAAGTACTGACACGCCGAAAGTTGAGGTATAATTAATTACCATGATAAATATTCACCTCCACCGTTATGGTCCCGTTTCGCTGCCAGTTTCTCTGTCTCATTCCTCCACTCCTCCTCACTTTGCTTCTCACGTGAAATCAACCCATCACACATCATGAGGGTAAAAACAGTAGCGTTGAAAAGAAAAAAAAGGATTGTGCGTTGCGCATCAAGCGTATAGCGGAAAGTGAGAGTAAATTAATGATAAACATAGCCGACGCGCCGCACGCTTCCTCACCGCGTGAGATCCAAAATTACCCCAATATCAAAGAGAGAGAGGTTTTTTGGAGCCCAAAACATAGCATTATGAAGCCACTATCGCCCGCAACGGTAGACGGCGTGGCATGGTTATGAAGACAAATTTCCTTTCAGAGCGCGGTTGATTAAACGAAACGCGGCCAGCTAATACAGTTGCTCGGTGTTGTGCGGCTTGCCTAATTTAGGCGTCAAAAAAGTGGGGACTGCACCAGCACGCTTTATTGACGACCTTTGGAAAACAACTTTTGTTTGGCATTTTAAACGGGAATGTGTGGTTTCTACGTTGAGCTGCGCAAAAATTAGAGAAGAATGTTGCTAAGTTGGTTTCATGTCATACAGTTTGTTCGCTTTGAGTTTGAGTATTTTTTATTTGCAGTGCTTAAACTTGGTTGAATAAAGCGAGCATAAATGTGGCATATTTAAATTCAAGCCCGATTGAAAACGTTTTTCCCGCTTTGCAATTATGTTTTTAAGAACTTGTGTTTTTCCCAACCAACAAACTTTTATCACCCACGGCACAGCCGGCAAACATTCCAGCATAACTTTTTTTTGTTGTGTGCTGATGTTAGTATGAGTACTTCATAATTGCAATCCTGAAACACAAAATTAAACCCAACCCAATGGAAAATGACTTTCCCAAGCAAACCGGTTCCCAGCTCCTCCGGCTTAAGGGATTAGACTGGTACTTTGGCAGTTTGGACATGCAGTTGTGTTTGGATCACAACAACAAAAACAAAACACATTTAGTATGAACATTTTCCAATGAAAAACAAACAAACAGACGCAACACTCACCGGACACACAACGCATGAGTCGAGGAAATAAAATGGGAAGTGAAAGATTAATCCGTATCTCAAGAAATGAGGAAAACGAGTGCTACAAACCATAAAACAAAACAGATAAAACAAACGTTAGGGAACTACACATTTAAGAAGAAACGGACAAACAAAGAGTTGCAGTTTGTTAAGATAATTTTAAAACACTCGGAAAGCGAATAGGAAATGTTTCCTTCCTGGAACAAACAATATACGATTGAATTTCTCGTATTATGTAACGACACAAACCCACACACTTAACATAAGTAGCGTTAAGCTAAGTAGATAAGCCAAGGTGAGATGAGATTTATTACGAGTTGCGTGTGTGTTGTGAGTGAATAACCCATTCAGATGTGTATAATGCGTGTTAGAACAAGATCCTTAATCCCTACTCCGGCAAAGCGAGTCATCTTTGCTCCCCGAAATCCTTTCCCTTATTCCATACCTTCCTCATGTACTAGATGACGTAGCAAAATGGAATTATTGTATGGAGCGCGTTAAGCGGAAGAATCAAACAGACACAATTAAAAGTCGTGAGCACGACGAGAAGCAGAAAAAACAAGAGACGTGATTAAGAGCTTGCTTTTGCTTTTCTTTAAACCGTAATACGAATGACTTACGCGGCGATTAACGCGGATATGGTTTTATTTTAATCAACAGTACATGGCCCAGTGTGTTTCTATTTGAACGATTGTGTAATTTGTGTATCAAAGTGTTTAATATTTTAAAATTAAGTTATCATGTCTCCGTGAGTAATAACATAAGGTTTCTTTAAAACTCAAAATGTGTAAGCACGGTATAATAAAGTGATGTGCTATTGTTGACCAACAACAAACATTAAATACAGGAAATATCTAGCAAATGCTACAGTATGCAATGGCAAACCGGCAAACTTTAATATCTAATGTTTGTTTTTCTGGGTAATTTTTTTATCACTACAATTATTTAGTTTGCAAGCACATTAGAATTGTGAAGGATTTGTATTCTAGCTGAAATCAAAATAATAATGTGAAGGCATGTTTTGACATAGGCGGCAGGATCGAGCATGATGGAGGAAACATTATTACAATAATAAAACACTCACGCCCGGTACCACCATTACCACTATATGATGGTATTTGTATAAGAAATGTTGTTGGTTGTATTATTAATGATATTCGAAACTAACTAGCGGTCTCGTTTTAAAGACCTATGTTAAATGGTAAGTATTGTCGCCTGTAGCGAAAAATGTATACTTAAAACTTGGTGGGTTTTTAATATTTGTATTGTTAAGAATAATGATTGTATTTTAATAAAAATTGCTGTGCAGTTTTTTCTAGAAAAGAAGTTTTTATCTGCTATTTTAATATTCCTGTTAATCAATAGAATTACTCATTTTATGTTTTTCAATTGAATATATCATCAATTACTCGTATCGATGGGACCTTCGACTACACAATATAACAAAAATTAGAAAAATAATCGAAACAAAAGATAGTTCAAATGCTCATCACAAAAACAATAATATGTAAAAGAGCAGTCTGCTTAATCAATCATATTTTTTTAAAATCATACGTGACATAACAGATAAGCTTTTGGAGCTTTTGAGTTCATACGTGTACTTTAATAATTGCTCTTCGTTATACCTTGCGACTTCAATGTCAAAAGCCCTTTCAATTTGTTTTTCTCAGTGTCATTATTAACTTAGGTAAACCTGGTTCTTTGAAATCATCATATTTTTTTTGCAAATAATCATTTTTTTCTTCTTCTTCATTTGATTGTCCGTTGTCGTTGTCGGTCATTTTTTTTACAGTTTGTTAAACACCAACTGCATGATACGTGCCACTTGTGGACGTTTCTAATGATGTTTGTTTATGATTTTGTAATTTTGTAATTTTGTCAGCAATTAATGTGCATCAGCATTAATTTAGCAACAAAAAAACTGAACGCTTTTAACTCATTCATCATCAAACGAATTTAACTTTATTAAAACGTTTCATTTACTTCCACATATTGCTTTGATCAAAACGGGTAAGTAATCTGTAGCGTACATCCACACTGGCATGGGAACGTACCCACACTCATCTCAACCTTTCAGCGAGAACGCACGGTGTTTACGAGTAATTAAATTTACTATGTCTTCATGTTAGTGGGATGCGTAGACTTTGCCTGACAGTTGACAGTTGCCACAGACAAGATGGTAAAGGTACAATGGCAATTGATTCTCTCTTCGCCATGGTTTGTTATAAGAGGATTTTATTTCTGTTGTTGTAGAAAATTTAGAAATGCTTTTTATAAACCATTTGACCTCACTCAGCTCGATCTTGGATGTATCTGAATCGGTGGTCATTTATATATTCAAACAAGATATAAAGTATTATTTTTAGAATCATAATTATAAACATTTTTTCTAGTTCATATTGTAACAGTTCATACTGTATAAAAAAATGTATCCTCCAAATTTGGTTATGAAGTTTACTTACGCTCTAATTTATGTTTGGACATTTATCTGGCAAATTCTTTAAGGCTTTAAGCATTTCACAACTCGAGAAAAATTCAGAACTCTGGACCGCAACTCGACTATATTTAAGCATATTTAAACAAAGCTTGAGTATCTATATTTGTTAAATAAAAATTTCTTAAAAATATAAAGTTCTAAAACTATAACTTAAGTTTATTCTCTGGCAGGTACGACGTTACTTCGTCAGTAACATGTGTGTGTGTGTGATTTAGAATTGATTTTGGACTAAAGCTGAACGTTCCTCTTGCACATTGACAATATTGTTAGTAAGGCTTAAATAGTATTAGGGTTTATTGAACAAAAGCTATAATATATTTTGACTAAAATCACTATATGCTAGTTTGGTTCGTTCAAGTATTGAGTATTGTTCTATTATTTAGTTTCCGCATAGTGCTAGTTGGGTAAAAAAGTTAGAAGCTGTTCAACGCAGGATAACTAGACCAACTATGAATTTTCCACCTTTGAGATGAGTTAGTTTTATGGCAAGCAATAGGGATCGTTGTTTGTTATTAAGTCTTCAAACGCTTGAACATCATCACAAAGTAAATCAAAGTGTGTTTTTCAGCAAATTGTTAAATCATGAATTGGAGCACCTTCTCTATTAGGAAAGCTTAACATTTATGCACCTGCAAGAACTCTACGATCGCGCAATTTACTCAATACCGTACCTAGACGCACACTTTATGGAACTAACGATACTTTATTATCAATGGCAAGGCACTGGACTGGGTTGATCATTTTGACTTAAGTCTCTGGACTGATTCGTATAGGTCGATCCTTCTATTACTATTCAATTTCGGTGATAATCGTCGTTGATCTAGGTATTAGTTTGAATTTTAACCATAATTTAGTGAAATAAGTTGTCGTAGGACAAATATGCAGGAAAATTATATGAGTAAATAAATAAAAGAATAAATAAATAAACAAAATTCAAAGTTCTAGGAATATAAAGTATATTTCATATTCAAATTTCAATTTTCAAATATGCATTGCCGTTATTTTGGTAATTGTTTTTCCTACCTAACTTTAACTTCATTGATTTAGTTTACTTTTTTTTTATTACCTATTTGCGAATGGCACATCTACAACTCTTCAAACAACCTGCATCATGCATTGCAATTCCCAATTACCACACCAAACCCACCTTCAACTGTCATCCTATAAGCATCACCGCAAATACAAAAATTAAATTGACGTGCATGTCGTTCACATCAACATCGATGGGTTCGGCACTTGAGAGAGACGCGTCAAGCAACACAAAAGACTTCTTCAGCTTAACGACAGCAGCAGCAACGTTACACCATTATTGTCTCGTTAAAACATTCCCTAAGAGTACCAAACAAAAAATAAGCTTGTCTTATGCATACATGCTATGATTTTTTTTTGTCGCTCTATCCTCGTAGAATGCTCCACTAGAGCGTATTTCTAACCGCACATCATCATTTGATTCTGTTTCGCACGTACAGAAATTGAACCTCTTGTATTATTGTGTATGTGTATTGAACCATTCCGCTCTCACTATTTTTGTCGCCCACTTGAACAGCAGTACCTTTTCCAACAGTGTGTCAATTGTGACAACTTCACGAAACGCACAAGAATCTGTATGCGGGTGACAACGATTCAAGCACCGATGGTGCATCTGCTCCATCGGTGAAACAAATATGTGCCACCACCAACAGCCAACACTGTTCGATCCATGGTTGAATCGCTCGGGCAGCTGCTCATCTTCATCGTTCATAATTAACACGTTCCTTCGATACATTATGTTCCACAAGCTCCTTTTAGTCGTTGCAACGACCAAAAAAATGGAACCGAACATCCACACACATACACACCTTTGCTATCAGTTTGTGATAACTAACCGACAACGAAATTAACCAGACAATCACGATGATAATCCGATGGAAATCAATTTTGTCCAGCTGCTCGCCGGAATCGAAAGCGACGCTGTTACCATCGCGATTGTCCCAGCTGCAGCTCGAACAAGCACGTCCCAAATGGCTAAAATCGTGATCGCCGAAACATGACCGCCGGCTAGCTTGAAAACAACTTTTCTAGCAAATGGTGGCATCCTCACAGGGTTATAAAAAAGCGAACCCAAGGAGCAAGTCGATTACAAGGCCAAAGGAAAGCCATCGCAAACTCTTTGCCGTGTAGACAATTCTTCGAAGAGGCGATTTGAATTCTTCGTCCATCGTTTGTTATAATAGCGGTCAGGATTCACTGAATGAGATGCTCTATCTCTTTCTCTCTTTATCTCTCACTACTTCTCTCTGATACCTTCAACCAGTTTTAATTCCATAAAGCAGGAAGCCAATTATTCAAAATATCTCGCAATAATAGGAAGATTATTATCAAGCCGATCGCCATAATCGTTCTGGTACGGTGAAAAACAATAACCCTTTCCAGTTGGTCTTTTATTATGCTATAATTATCGCATCCTTAGCAAGCTGGTCTTCAGAGAAAACTTTTCGCAACATTAAGAAGCAATTTCTGAAGCAAACGAGATTATTAACTGCTCGTTATGGGCGATTAGTACACAGCAGAGACGTTCGCCATTTGCTTCGGGTTATGCGTAGATAGGAGTGGGTTAAACTTTCAAGAAATAAATAAACGTGGTCGAATAAAAACACCCTCTGACTTGTGTGAATTTCTATGAAGTACATTCCGTCAGAAAGTTAAAAAGTTAGACGATCCTTTTGTTTGGTATATTGAACTTGAGACTGACGATGTTTCATGAAATTTGAAAATGTAAAATCAATCCAAAAGGCCTATCCCAACCTGACGTGCATGCTTGTTTGCTGTGGCAACAAACTATAGCTTTGCGCTTCGATGACTCACCTCAAATGCAGAATCGCGCGCATCACAACACACACATACACAACATCCAATCGTCACTTGTGATTGGCAACGAACCGGCCTACTACGCTCAGTCATGATGTGGTTTGTTCTTTTTTTCTAACGAAGAATTGTAGGATGCGCTCTGTGACAGGCGGATGATGAATAGGCTTCCGGTAGAGATGACATTTTGCGCAAAAAGCTTCCGCCATCTACCAGGCACGTACGGTGTTGCAGAAACAGTTGTTGTACCAACCAAGCACACGCACCGTGCTGCAAGTCAGCATAAATGTTCTGACCGGACGGAACAACGGATACTCGTGCCAACATGACCTCGCAGGCCCCCTGAAATTAAACAAAACCGAACAAAAAAAACAAGCTTCCTTTAAACCTTTTCGATCCTGGCTAGTTAGCTGTCATCGGGCTGGCCACAATCCGACCTGCTGCCGATGACATTTACGGAGGCAGTAGGGGAAGCTAAAGGGTAGAATGAAAGGATAATAACTCTCAAAGTCATCACCGGCACGTCGCCACATCTATCACACGAGAATCAATAACCGTCGGTCGGTGATTCTTTTTCCACGCCGGCTTCACTGGCGACAAAAAAGGGCAGCCTCGTCAAGGCATGAATGCTCGAACAAAAGCATCATCCCTAATGTCTATGCTATGTTATGACATACCTAGGGAAGCGTTTGTGTTGTTGTAGTTTATGAGGAAAAGCTGGATTCGGGACGTTCAAACTGCCAGCAAACAGCGAAAAGCCTTCAAAAACAACGGATTTCCCATCACCTTTTCGGAATGAAAATCTAAGACAGGAATTACCCAGTTTGGAAGGGTAATAAAATTGGCCAGAGCCCAACATGCTCAACGTTACCTTGGCAAAGGGGCATGTGTTGCCTACAAGTTTTCTTCCGATCATATACTGGTACCCAGAACAACCAGTTGTCATAATTGACGGTTGGGTCGTTATTGCCTGAAAATATAAATAAGCTGGAAATTCCAGCTGGAGAGCATACAGATTTGTCAGCTAATCCTGCAATAAAAGTTGAACAGTTAATTGACCGAGACAGTCTGGGCTTATATTATTTGTCTCTGGGTGAAGGTTAAACAATATAACAATGGGATGCCATTTACCTGTGATTCACAATTCGCCTCTCTCGAACCTTGAAGTAAGAGCTTAGCTATTGCTATCTTGCCTGGCTTTCCTTTCCCACATGCAAAGTATTGGCTGGAATTGTTTTACCAGAATAACTTACGGGTACAACATTAAGGAGCCTTTTGCCTCGTGTTTTGCTACTCGTAAGTTGTACCTTTTGTAGCCGTAAGTTATCCTGAAACAGCCATCGACATCGCTTCACAAATTATTGCCTGAATAGAGTGCTATAAACATTATTATTTTTGAAACACATCACACTTTATTTGTACATATCGAACATAATTTTCCTTACAAAAGATCGTTATTCACTTCAAAATAGGATCCATTACAAAACGATGTAATAAATACACGATCACAATTATTTTCCCAGTCGTACTTCGGCTTGTTTATGCGACAAACTTTGCCCAGTGATGAGTTCATTGAAATCGGACACCCTCTGGACGGAGTTTGTCGCATCTTCAAGTGGATGGGAAGTTTCATTAGTATTCAAGTTCATTATTGTGCACCACGGACAGCTGCTACTCATTGTCGATGATTGTAGGAAGTGCCGACATTAAAGTACAACTACTGTGATATGATCCTAACTCAGATCACAGCAGAAGTTCCTTCAATGTAGACGCCCATGGCTTGTAAATATGATATTGTACGTGTTTGTTTACTGTTAAACCCAACGCTGATCACCATACACAGTCACTGTACAAACATCTTGAGCACGCGTTGAATGAGGAACTGCAGCAATATCAGGTAACTACCGCTGTGATATGGTACGGATTTTCCAACATATCACACCGGGAGTTCCTTCGATCGCCACTTCCTGCGATTTTGAGTACTTCCGAGTACAAACTCAAACAAAACCATTATCACATTGAGTCTGGGGTTTGCCACACCTATCTGCAGTGATGGTCTAGCTTTATGATGTTCCAGCACAGTAATCAGTAAGGTAGAACACCAAAGTAGCTAGCTGCAGCGGACAATAAGCCGCACAAATAAACAAACTCACAGTTTTACACATGTACACTATATTCTTTCACTTTATCATAACAACACACACAAATACAGGACGATTGGGTCGTTCGTTTAGGACGCGAGTGTTCGGTCTAGTCACTAGGGTGAAACCGAATGACTGCGACAGCGACTAGTCCGACAATCGCCCCAAATTATGACCGTTCTGTGTGAGTTTGGTGTTTGATACGATCGCGATCTTCACTTACTGCACAGCACACTAGAGCGAACTGCACTACACTGTACGATGGTTGAAGCACAACTGATGTCCTATCGTTGGCTGACAGGGTGTTAAATACCATCTTCATTCGATCGTACCTGAGCAGTTCTCCCGAACCTTCTTTCTATCATGCTTGCTCTTTCAGATGTTACCCTGAGAACTACCTAGAAGGTGTCCTCTACACAGTATGCAGATCAGGTAGCGATCAGTTTAACGACCATTTCTCTCATTAGGTACAGCCGTAACGATATGTTGCTAGACGTTCGTGGCTAGGCATTCGAGCATTTCCACACGTAGACGCCCCTATTAAAATTCTTTTCAAACAGTCTGGCCAACAAGCAAGTAGAAGTTTCGAAAAATAATCGTAACATGTTTTAGCATGTTTCTAGCAGTAACAGCTACCTTCGTACACTTCTACCTCCATAAGCGACCATATTATGATTGAAAAAATCATTGGTTACGGAAAATTTTGCAAGCAACTGATTTTTAACGGTTTTTAACGGCTTTTCTAGCAAGGTCATGCCAACGGAAATTTTTCGTGGCAATTAAAACATCTTTCAACATAATACCCACGCCATACATTACAGCTGTAGATTTTTTTTCTTTTTTCCAACCTTTCCGCTTGCCACGGTTTCGTGTCATTTACAGGGTATAAAAACGGCGATTAATCTATCATGTCATGTACACGCCCGCCTTCAAGCTTCAATGCAAATCAACTCGAACGCTTTTAATTATACCTCCCATCCTGTTATGTTGCTGCCAGCAGCACGCAATTAGAAGCGATTTAAATTCATTGCAAAAAATCGTTTTGGTTGGATTACCGGCGTCTTAAGGCATTTTGCTTTGCCAAGTCGTGCACAAGAACGTACGTGTGTAATCCTTTTATTTTAACCTTACCTAACACGTGCAGCAGTAAGCCTCGTCATCACATTCTTTACTTGCATGAAAGGGAATACTCTTTTTTATTACATCGCATGCAGATGTTTGCGTTTGCATATTTATTCACTTAACCTCGGGGCTTAAACGTTCCAGGAAATATGTACTAACGGAATCACGAAAGTTAAGGAAAATGTTTTCTTTTTCTTTCTTTTGTATCTTTTACTTTAAAGCCTTGCAACGGTCTTGCGGAGGCTTGATCGCATGTACGGCGGCCGTTAAGTGGTGACATTATCGCATTCTTTTCATAAAGGTTACAACTTCGTTCACATTTGTGCTGACATATCGGTCGACCAAGGAAACACACGTGTGTTGTGATATTTTAATTTAATTTTTTCTTATTTTTCAGTATTTTTTAACGCGTGGTTTACGTTAACACGTGAGCCTACCTCCATCGAGATAAAAAAGTAGAGCAAATGGTGTTAACCGCACATAAAAGACATTTCAGATAATTTCAATGAAACAATGGAGTAATGTAAGAAGGAAATGAGCTTTATTTCATAAGGAAAAGTTTACAGTTAAATATTATTTCTGTTGTTTTAGTATGTATTCATTAATCACATAAAGTACATACGTTTTGTGCATTTAACACGTTTGTTGAATGCTTGGTTAATTTGAATGTTTTGTTTTTGTGTGTAGATTTAATCGTTTTTACTATGTAAAGTTAAAAAGGGTTTTAATATTAGCCAACAGTATAAAACATACATTTAAAAAGGTCATGTCTCGAATTAAAAAAGGATAAAAATGCTTAATATACGATGTTCATTTATAGGATATTCTATTTGTTAAGGAGACAACGTTCCAAAATGTCTTTGTAAAAAAACAAGAATTCATTCCAATTGATTTCTAAAAATGTTACATTTCAATGTTACATCTATCTGTCAAAATCTATTTCGTGCGCGAGTTGCTGCACAAATCGGAAAATGACTTGATTGTAGATGGCGTTTATGCATGCAATTCCAATCAGTCTTAAGAAAACTACTCATTTTATGAATTATTTCAATAAGACTTATGATAATCAGTACAATAAAGGTTATACTACAAACTCTTAACATCTGCCATGCTAAAACACCTACAGCATTATGTTCTCTACAACTCAAACTCTACAAACAATCGAATGCAATTCTAGCTGCATCTGGCCATGAAATGACTACTTTCCAGCATCGAAATAACCACTTTGCTACAACTGTCACTAGCAATCGTGTGGCAAAATGGGGCAAAGCAAGTGCTACACTCCCAAAACGGTTGGTCAGTTGCAGCATCAATTTCAATTTACAAAATCGTACAACGCCCACAAGTTCAAATGGCTAGGCTCGAATGGGGAAAGGAGCGAAAATCGCCAATATGCTATGCACCACATTCAGCTAACGGTATCGGTGGCTATCGAAACGGAGAAGCTGCAGCCACAAACCCGAAAGCTTTCCTTTACAACCTCTAAGCATGTTTTTATTGGAAGCGATTTATAACGCTTTAACAGCACTTACGAACTAAGCTTCTCATCCCATGCAAACCGCATCCATACCACGCAATAGGACTCTTTGGTAAAGGCAAAGCAAAAACTAGCTTTACAGCAATCCAAAAAAAGATGGTTTGGATGTGGACTCTTAAATCTTGCAGCGTTGGCTAAGTCTATTAAACTTTGTTGAAAGTCCGCCTTGAATGATGTGCAGGTCAACTTTTTTTTTCTCATCACCATGAGTTACTCCTGCTCGATTTGCGTTTTCAATCAAAGCTAAAATCCAACCAAATGTCTTACCTCGTAAAAAAAAAACTTGATCCTATCTAAATCTTTGCCTTCAATAAGTAAGCTCCTGCTTACTGCTTCATAAATACCATAGGAAAATTCTTCAGATTCTTTGCCGCTTCCTCATGGAAGGAAAAGTCAGTTGTTTTTGATCGTAAGTATCATAATCCCGGTCGGTGAACACGAGCAAGCTGCTAAACCTATAACTATTTGATCGGGTTAGGGTAGGTCAAGCCGATAAGGGCATACGAGCACAAACCAACACACACACACAATCTCCTTGCCATGGCTAAACACTCGAACGAACGGGGGCCAACCTAACAAAGACCAAACTTTTCCCATCTGCATCCAACGCTTTTCATACCCGATCAAGCACAGAGGGATGGCAGGCTGGCCACCGAACCAAGAAAGGTGCTAATAAAATTTACTATCACTTTTCAACAGCTCTACTCACCAAACCCCATATTCCCTTGCGTCAAACGCTGGTTAGCTACCGAGGCAAGGGCGAAACAAATCACTTGCTTCATCCTTAAAACCCCCCACCCTGGCAGACAGCTCTGGGTGATGGCGCAGCTTTAATCATGCACACATTCAAAAAGGCACTCCTGTTGTTGGATCCGAAGCAGACCCACACCACTCATCCAAACTGTTGACTACTATTTCATTAACTTCATGCGGATGGTGTTTTGATTTATGAAACTTTATTTATACCTTCCAGCCGGGGCGTCGTTCCGGTAGATATTAGCTCGAGATGAAGCTGTGCATAGCGGACCAGCATTGGGGGAGGTGGGAGATAGCGAAAGCAAAGTCCGGGTTGCCAAATTTTATGGAGCAATGCAGTACATTTTACGATTCTACATTACACTGCTGCTGGACAAGCAACAAACACACACACACACACAGGCACACAGCTAAGATCACTCAATTCTGCAATGATTTAGGGAACTAATCCAGCCAACAATTTCAAGCAAAGGCGCACTCTTCAACACATTTATCATGCAACAAAGTGCAGCGGTAGCACTTTTTACCCCGAGGTGAAAATCTGGGTTAATTGGATGGAACGGGAGTGCCGTAAATCAACGATTAAAATCGAGCAACGGGTGGGTTATCATTCATTTACGAAGAGTAAGCCGTTCCTTATAGTCAAGAAATCTTACTATTTATATATATTTTTTTTGTAAGCTGGAACACCAAGCACTTTTTATTACAGTGTCGTATAGGTGCAAAATGCATAATTTTGTTATATATTCACCTATGGGCCGGTTTGGTGGTACAGTCGTCAACTCGAACGACTTAACAACATGCCCGTCATGGGTTCAAGCCCCGAATAGACCGTGCCCCCATACATAGGACTGACTATCATGCTATGATAACAATATAAGTTACAGAAAGCCTAGCTCACTTCTCACTAGTGGGTATTGGCAGGCCTTGACCGACAGCGGTTGTTGTGCCAAAAAGAAGAAGAAGAAGAAGAAGATTCATCCATATTTTTGCGTTTGTTTGATCCATTTAAATAATTCAATAATGATTAAACTGATCCTAGCTTCAACTTTTTTTTGTTATGGCATTTGAATTACTTATTAACATTTTTAGGAAATTTATTTTATGATGTTGACCATCATGAAGTCACCAATATAACTACTAAATCCGAACAAAATATACTACAAAATAATTCCAATGACTTCGTTTATTAAATAACGGTACTCACGGAAATCAATACTGTATCGATAGCATGAATAACGGCTCCGCTCCAGAAGGATCTGAGGTGAAGTATCATAGCGAATCATCAATTTGCATACCTTTAGGCGCTTGCTAACAACGTACAAGGATGCTCCTTGTTCGTTGGAACCATCGTTGGAAATTTCGTAAACCAACACTGCAATGTATGCATTGTTATACATTATTATATGCTGGAATTTCAGCGCCATCTACAGAGCAAATTTTACAGTATCGACAAACCATTTCCGAAATGAGGATAAACCAAACACTAAATATTTTAAGCTATGTATTACTGTTTATTATTTTTATTTTTTAATTTCATGTTATAAAAAAACAACTGCTACAAGCTTTTCCGTGAAAACACCGCTAAAAACAATAAATTTTACTTTCTTTCTTGTGATTTTTTATTCTATTGCACCGCAAAATATTATGTTTTTTTTTATTTCATTCGCATTTCAAAATCATTTAGATGTATTTTACGTTGTGCACCGCACTTTTAATGTGTTTATCATCATACATTCATCAAAAATATACCAATTAACACATTATGCTTACGGTCCTTATTTGTTATTTATGTCCGTTAGCAAAACAAAGACAATGTAATCATTAAACATTTTGCCTTATTAGTATTTCTCTTTTCAGACCAGTGATAGAAAACAAGGAACAACAAACAAATGCAGCAAGATGCACACTCACACAAACCCAAGGAGAGCAAAACGAGTTCATACAAAACATCCAGCGAGAAACATTTTACCTTTACTCGCTTCCAAACTCACCATAATGCATGTCTTTACAAGCTTGTGGCTTCCTAACTCACGCTTCCAACCACACGGACAGTAAACTTTCACTACCCCAAAAAACGTTGCCCCTTCTGGCAAACGAAATGGTTGCCAAGCGCCCACGGGTAAGGTGCAACGTGAACGAACAGGAATTGTCCTCGATATACTGTGGTTCCACGCCTTAGGGTACCGGACTACCTGGAAACAGTCCGCACTCCTTAAAGGATTCAACCGGTGTGTATGTGTGTTCACGTCGGTTCGTACCTGTTACGAATGAACGTAAACACACCGTCGTCGGACCGTTGCCGTTGGTGTATGGGGTCGTCCGAACATAACCTCAAACACACCTTCCATTCCCAACCCAAAACGACACCTTTACGCCCTTTACCGCCGCGATAGGTTAGGGTTGATAAATTTATTCCACCAACGACCAACGTGTCCCGACCGGTGAGCATCAGCAACCGCGTGTAATCCGCGCCTTCCATGCGGCTTTTTACTCGCTCTGCGCATTTTGTGCGCTGGATGCAAAGAAGCATGCAAAGCATGCATTTACAGCAAACGCTCACACACACACACCAAACCAAACGGAGTAGGGACCGTTGAACCGACGCTCAAGGAACCCCTGGGCTCGGGACCACTCGTGAATAACTGTACGTGACGCGCACCAGCTTACCGCATCATGCACATACCAGCGTGTCCGTCGTGAAACGAAACCGCAGCGGTAACAATCGCACTCGCTGGTTCCGGTTCGAAAATATCCTGCGCTTGTTGTTTTAACCGTGCAGCAGCACACAAAAGGGAAAAGCCGAATGTGTGCGCGGGCCCTAACTTTTGGGGGAATTTAATTATGCACAAGTTACACGGAAGAAATTCTGACTATTTCATGGACAGGAAACCTTCGATGCACTAGCAACCTTGCACAGGTAGTGCACAATTTCTGCTTCAGCTCTTATCCCACTTACCAGCGTGAGTCGGCCAAACCCTACCGTAAGTCGGAAGAAAACCACACACGTACGCAGCCAGCCACATACCGGTAGGCGACCAGGCGTCTCCATCGGTATGACGGTTGGGAAACCATGCAGCTACACACGCATTTTAGTGCGCCCCAGTGGGTAGCAGAGTTTAACACGGGTCAAAACGCTTCTACCCCCGTTCGTGGTGAAAGTGATGTAATGACATTATATTAACATTCCATCATACAATCTCATGCTGCATGCCGCCAGTACGGCAAGTGTTAGCACACCAGGCTGATGATAACGATGATGTTTCCATTCGCTGTGGTTTCCCCCGATTGTCGTATCTAGTGAACCATACGGCGCGGTGAAAGTTCTGCCCAAAGTGAGCGCATGCGTCCGCAACATTCATCTGCAATTCATTCGAAACAAAACCAGTCAACAATTTTCCGCTTGTCCTAGGGGAAAAACAGTTGCTCGTTTGACCGAGTGAACTTGAATCTGGGAGTGCTTACCTACTGGCTTTTCTGCCCTCTTTTCCCTTCTCGATGTGTGCATGTGTGTCAGTGCGGTGGGATTTTGATGCCACCTTCTACTGCATGTGCGAGGCGCCGCACAGCAACAGCAGCTCACTATG
This sequence comes from Anopheles quadriannulatus, assembly GCA_000349065.1. NCBI lineage: Eukaryota > Metazoa > Arthropoda > Insecta > Diptera > Culicidae > Anopheles > Anopheles quadriannulatus. The sequence goes on from KB667456.1 coordinate 2,106,682, forward strand.
CAGTTAAATCCAATCCCTCTCACACACACACACACACACACACTGACGACCGGAAGGGCAGATTTGTGGTACCGCCACGCTTCGGCCGATAGAGAACTGTTTATTTTTGCATTTGCCACATCGGCCCCGCTTGCATTCCCATCAGATTTTACCCCATTTGTGTAGGTCCGCATTGTTCGTTTGCACCATGGCGAATAAATACCGTAAATATAGTTTGGCGAAACATGCTCCGTTTTCTGCCCATAAAATGGAGCATAACTGTTGCTGGGAATAAAGGCGAAAGCTCGACACCCTTTACGGTCGATCTTGCTGCTGCTGACGGGTTTGTTGGCCGGGTGGAGGTGTGAATGAAAACATAAACAATGCTCAACGCTAAGCATTCTGCCAGATGGGTGGGTGTGCCTCGGTAGTAGCGCACAGGCTCCGCCGTTTGTGGTAACGCTGCGGTGAACTGCTATTGATTTTCCGGTGGTTTAGCAACCCACATTGAGTTTTCCTCTTCCCACTTGCGCTTACATACGAGCACACTTGAATCCTGCCCGCAAAGCTTCACTCAACTGCCCCAGCAAGGCAAAGATATGTGCGACTGTTTATCGTTTAAAGGAGGGTTTTTGAAAAATTACAATACAAACAATAAACACAATCTTAAAGGCAGTAGTTTTAAAACGGTTACAATAGCCATTGTTCTATTGAAGTTTATCGAAAATGATAGTTTTGCAGACATTCAGAGTTATTATTTTACTTAACTTGTTAACAGTTGCACCAGATGGGTCAAACAATTATCATAAATAAGATTAAGTAGCACGCAAACTAGAAATCATTCAACTACATTTATCTGTCTGTATGGTGACACGATGGAGAATAAATGCAACAAATGCGTTCTGTAAATAAGGTAATGATAATATAATAAAATTTTCTGGTTGCCTATTTTATGTATTTTTATTTTATTTTATAATGTGAATACAATATTAATAACGTTTAAAAAATTAAACCAATATATGATGAGTTTTTATCAGAGTTTTTATATTGAAAACAATTACCATGAACTAATTATTTTTGCTACAGTTCTTTTAAATTTTGGCCAGTGTTTTAGATTTCCATGGAAAGGTCTAGCTCACTTTTTGACAATTCGAAACAATCAAAACCCGCATAACTCCGTAATGATTCGAAGTGATATGAGTTAGTCGTAACGGTGGTGAGACCCGATTTAAGAAAAAAAACGTGCAAAAAATACTATGTCATATTATTTATTTTATCTAGGAAAATCCCTACAAAGCTTGTTCCATTCGAGTTATTTGGCTCTTTGGCTGTTTTTATGATTTTTTGTACACACGTGTTGACATTTAGTGGTTGAACTTAAGTAAACCAGTACGTTTAATCAACATGCCAAACATGGCCTCATATCTGATTCGATTTGTATTCTGATTTTTTAATACATTATTAAAACAAGCCTCAAATGTGAAAAATGTGGAAATATAGACGATCCTGAGCACAAATTTAAAGAATGCCAAACGATTAAAACGGTATGGACATTATTTATACAAATAATTGAAGACAAATTTCATTTAATGCCAACGTTTCATGAATTCATCAAACCAGAAATGATTAAAATAAACAAAGAAAATATCAATATAAGAAACAAGATGTTGTAAATGTTCATAAACTATATATTACCAGCCTCTAATGAGGACTTAATAAATGGTATAGAAAAAAAACCTTTTGAAAACCATAACATACTGAGCAAACAGACGAATTATAAAAAAGCTAATATATAAGATAGCATTGCCATAAGTATAAATAAACTGAAAGATTGGTGTTAAAATAAAATAAAAATTGGTTGTTTTCTAATATGGCTTAGCATGTATATGAACCATGTAGAACCTTTTTCATAATTTATTTGAGTTTTTATAATAAAGATAATAAAAAATTATTAGTTTAACTGAAACTATTCTACAATTGAAAATAACTGATATAGAAACTGACAAAATCAACACGGATAGCACTGTAAAAAACACCAACCTAGTTATGTACCATACCAACCATCTCAACATCCTCATCCTAGCAAAAGCAAACACTAAAGCGAATGATAATCTTGCATAACCGGCTGCTAAACCGGCGATGGCCAATTTTCGTCACTATCGTCACTTGTTAGCGCCGTAATGTTTGCCGTACTTTACCAACACGCCAGCTTCGTCCCCGCACTTTGGCAAACCTATGACCGACACAGCATTCCAACAGGCTCACTCGTTGTTACACCGCAACCGCAAGATAAGATTTATGTCAGCCCGATAACAAAGTTGTTTAGGAACGCTTTTTTTAATATCTCGTTCCCTACTTCATCCCATGCTCACAAAACGCCGTAGCAGCAGCACCGAACAGCAGGAAGATAAGGAAGAAGAAAAAAGTACGGCTTCAAAGCAGTTGGTAGACACGATTGTGACGATCCGATAAAGACGCTAACGCTGCTAATGGCCAGTGGCGAATGAGTTCAAGCGCCGCCGGTTAGCGTTGATTCAAAAGGTTCCCCCGACCGACCGAGACGACAGGGAACCCAAAACCACAACTTGTGCTCGCGCCAAACGATAAACACGATGGCGGTCAAGAGTGAGGTCAGCTAGCGACAAAGATAACTCTCCATTCCCTCACAAGGTCAGGCCTGGTGCTGGAACGGGACGCGACCATTCCGAGTACATTCTTCCATCTTTCTTTGCGTTTCTGTTTGCCGTTGGTCCTTTTACCGCTCCGGACACTAAATAACAAACCTGCCCCCGAAACCAAAATGACCAGCCGCTTCCATTCACAATCAGTCTTCTCCGTTTGCTCTTCCCCTTAACTCAAAACCCCGCTTTCAAAAACCGCAAGCTTTATATCCCCCCTCGACCCCTTTCCGATTCCACTTTCAAGTGTTTATAAAGTAGAATATCTTTTAATCGTGGCAATTATCATTAACACCTTTTTATCTTACCGCTTCGTCTCACTCACGGTCACGCCAGCCAAAGACAGTGAGCGCATGAAAGCATAAATAAATGTAGCTGACTTTTGCCCGCGACAAAAATGTGCGCCGTACGATGGCGGTGGCATACACAATAACACCGAGCCTCGAGCTTTATGAGGAAATGGGTAGCGAAAGGTACGGTAGGTGATGGCGGGTTCGTGATTTGTGCCCTACTGCTGTGCTGAACGCTAACAGAAACCATCATTACGGTGAAACACACACCCCGTGCACGCGATTTAATGGGGCGCTACACACCTTCAGACTGTCGTTGGAAATGTTGGCGAATGTTCGAACTCAATGGACGGTGAAATTTAAACGATAATGATGCAGCTATAAGAACACCGGATGTTGTTACGATGCTGTAGAATATTTTGGAGTTTAATGTAGGTTGTATAAGTAATAATAGTAATTTCATTTGTTATTGAAGGGATTTTACAAAAAAATGAGTTGGAATAAGATTTTTTTTCAAATAGGTTGTATGATTGGACTGTTTATAATTATTGTTGATAGCATCATTTAAAAGGAGTTTTATTTCAAATTTGCCAAACTGTTCTCCAAAATCTAGTAACCAGTTTGATTCTAACATACCAAATGCAAAAAGGGATAGTCAAAGATCTTTTTTTATTTAACCATCGTCATGCCACTAGAAATAGTTTCCATTTTCTAGTAATAACCCACTACTGCATTGTACTGAAATATTTTGTAAAATGCAGAGTATCAAGAGTATCCATAGACTCTTTGGTTCGTAACGGTGTGTTGCTATAGAAAGTAGGACTATGATATACGTCAAATCGTACCTAAGAGAGTTAACTGAAGTATGACCCTTTAACGATTGTTGTGTTAACTCTCTGCATTATTCGATGTGGCTGTTTACTTTATACAAGCCTAAAATCAACCTTACTTGTTTTAAATTATATTAAACAAGCAATAGCGTTTTGATTAAATTTCGAAAGCTCTAACGTCACTTAATAGTGTGTTAAATAAACCTTTAAAACACAAATTTAACATGAATTGTAACTACAAGCCTGGCAATCATAATTTGACCAGCAAGACATTTCATTTAGCTCAAATTAATAATTGTATTAACGGTTAGCAACGTTACAAAAAATCGAATAGAACTGAAACAACGAAGGGGAAGGTAGGTAAAAACGGAAACTGCGGGTGAGATTGAGCCTTCTCAAAAATGCATGATACAAGTAACTATACAATAATAGAACAATACAGCATACACACGCATTTTTGGCATAATTTGCGTAAAATTGGTTAAATTCGCGAACAAAACAAATCAATCGTGCGCATCCTTGCGGATATAATTTGACTACTTATTGGCTTTATTGTTTATATTTTTGGAAGTA
>KB667456.1:2111041-2127318 GCA_000349065.1 Anopheles quadriannulatus
ATTTCGAAAGCTCTAACGTCACTTAATAGTGTGTTAAATAAACCTTTAAAACACAAATTTAACATGAATTATAACTACAAGCCTGGCAATCATAATTTGACCAGCAAGACATTTCATTTAGCTCAAATTAATAATTGTATTAACGGTTAGCAACGTTACAAAAAATCGAATAGAACTGAAACAACGAAGGGGAAGGTAGGTAAAAACGGAAACTGCGGGTGAGATTGAGCCTTCTCAAAAATGCATGATACAAGTAAATATACAATAATTAAACAGTGCAGCATCCAAACACATTTTTGGCATAATTTGCGTAAAATTGGTTAAATTCGCGAACAAAACAAATCAATCGTGCGCATCCTTGCGGATATAATTTGACTACTTATTGGCTTTATTGTTTATATTTTTGGAAGTATTATTACATGAAAGAGTTGAAGTGATTATTAAGCAAAAGCCTGGCAAATTGACGAGAATGAAAATAATAAAAAATCTTTTTTTCTGGTGGTTTAAGCATCCTGACACCAAATCAGGAAAAACGAACACGTTATCATAGGGAAAGATGGACACCAAATTTGATGATTTGTTTTGCTTTTTATATCAATTGATGATAATCATATCTCATCAAATACCTTAAATAAAGGTATTCCGAATATATAAACCATCCAGCAACTAGAAAAGGTATTGAAATAAACAAGAAATGCAGCAACGGTCAAAATAGTAGCCATTCGTTATGCTAATACTCGCTCCATGCTGATTAGGCGCTTCACAAAACCCACTATCTTGCTACGACTTGGACAACTTTTATCATCAAACTGAAGAGGCATTGATATAACATCGTTCAGGAATAGAGAGATTCTATGGAGCACCGAGTAATTTCCTATAGGGAAGTCTGGACTGTTGTTCTGTAAGCTGAAGCAACGTCAGCTTTTAGGGGCCGATATTTCAATAGTGCTTTATATTCTGCATTCTACGATTGTTCGAAGCGGCGCTTACAATTCTTTAATTCACGGCAGAATCAATCGTCGCTGCAATTGATAAACTTTTTTAATGTATGTACCAGTATATGGAAAGCAATAGGATATTTTGAAATACTGTAAAACTCTGCGTAAATTTTCGACGTTTTCTACAGGTGTCTATCTTAAATTTCATGATGTCTATCTTTCCCATATCCGGTGTCCATCCTATCCAAACATTTCAAAACAGCACAAAAAACATGTTTTTATTTCATTTATTTCTGATAAAGCATGAGTGTAATATAATGTATGCACGTTTTCATGGTCGTTGCACTTATATATCCCTAGATTTTAAACATTTACCTTAACGTGTCCGTGTCCGTGTTACCTAACTTCCGCTATATTAAAACAATTTTCTTCCTTCAATGCTGAAACACACAACACAAAACCAATTTACCATGCTAACATATTCTATGCAAACTAACACAAAGCTCAAACAAAGTGCTATTTTAAAGCTCTAGTAAATCGATAAATTGAAACGTATTTTCCTAACCTTGTCGATTATCAAAAGCACTGCACATTCCACCCAACATCCATTTATCTTCAGCGGGTGGGAGGAGCAAAAACAACAGATCCCCCCCCCCCCCCTTTTGCTCGCATTCAGTTCATATCCCTGCTCACAGCAAATTCCTAAAACAATCTGTTTCGCGTTTCACTCAGCTCAACGTCGATGTGTTAACTCCGGATATATCCATCCCGCGGAGCCCGGTTCCCGCGCCCATGCGCCCTCGCTGCACTGCCTCGATGCAAACAATGAGCACACATAAAAACACCCCGTAAATCACGCCCGACAGCCGCTTGATTAAACTATCAATTAGTGCACTTTTTCGGTGCCCGTACACGAGGCAGAAGCGTACCAACACGGAACAATTTACCCGCTAAACAGTGTACGGAAACAATAACCTTCCCGTACAGTTTTGCTCCCCCGAGGCGGCGGCAAAAGCGTAAGTCGCATCCTTGGTTTTGTTTTTCTCACACGCTCCCCCATTCTTTCCTCGACCGCACAGCATAACCACCGTACACGGCCACATGGGTGCGCTTGTGAGTGTGTAAGTTTATGCTGAAGTGGGATCAATTCACCATACCATCCCTGCCGTTCCCGATCAAAAGCTTCCCCTTGCAGCCAGTTTACCCTTTTATCTATAGCACTTCTTGCACCCATCCACGATCGCCACGATGGTAAGATAAATTATCACGCAAAACTTTTCCCCCTTTCTCGAATGTGCAACCGACAACGCTGTATTGCTGTACGTGCACACGGCCACATTCTGCAACCCACCGGGCATGGTGATGTGGGGCAGTACCGGCACGACGCTGGATAACTTCTACCCCGCCGTTACCCAAAACAAGATTTAGCTGCCCTTCCGATTGATAGAGTCATTCTGTCCGAGTGCGGAAAAAACTAATAGATGCCTCCGTCAGAGCGAAACAGTTGACTTCGCCAACGTGGAAAAGGAACATAGCGAATTGAGTGTAGCGCCTCATCCGGCATGCTTGGTTACGGCTAGCCGCGGCTTTCGTTGGCACTGCCGCTTCCTGGTTCGCAGTATTGAATCCATCAATATGCCAGCCAGTGTCGTTGATGAAAGTTTTATAGCCAGTTGTAAAATTGATAGCAAAGCGAAAGCAAAAGGATTATGGTGGTGAGTGAGTGGAAAGTAGAATGTGGATGTGCTTCATGGAGGATAATCTGGTACTTGTTTTTTTTTTTTTTGCTTTCCTTTCAATCTGCTCTGAAGTAAGTTCTTGCTTGATCTGCATTGCTTCTCATTTTCAGCACAGAGCGCAGAACGTGACACGTCGGGTTAGGGATATTTTTTCTTCATCCGTTGCTGTTAGCTCAGCGTGATAAATTGACTTAATGTTTTGCCACTAAAACAAGATAAGATAAAACAGAAGTATTGACATCCAAACTATTCGTGCAAAGACTACAGAACGGATGGTTTAAGATTTAATTAATGTTAAGGATTTACCCTTTTTGCCAGAATATCATTACTTGGATTTGCTGACAGCAGTGTTTAATTTGTATAGTTGGTTGAAAAACCATAATTTGCCTGCTTGATACAAACATTTCAATTTTATGCTAGTGTAAAATTTAAAGAATTAAGGCAAAATATTATAACATCAAATACATCAATTTATAATTACAGAAAAGAGATGTAAAATATTGTTTTTTAAAAAAGTTATAAACAATCATTGTAATAAACGTTACAGATTTATTATTTGCCTCAAATTAGCCTTTAGCTTCGACGATCATCTCTTCATTCGACGAAGAAAAAAAAAATCACAGCGAGCATTCTTTTAAAATTTGAGCACAGGGAATAGTCTCTAGCAGCCAAGGCTGAATCATACGGTGGGTGAAAAAACAATTCGTAGCCCATTGCGTGTACAATATGAGCGATAAATATTCCTTTGATATCTTTTGGGTTTCAGTTTTCTTGATCAATTTCACTTAACTGTAGTTTTTCATTATTTTGTAGAATTTCGTTATGTTTTCGTAGGTAACCACCACTTTTGGGCTTTTCACCACGGGTTAACTTAGCATATTAATACTTTAGGGTTAATTTTGGCGGGGCAGAGTCCGAAAACTCTTCACCAAGATTTTTTTTTTTCTTGGACTGTATTTTTTCCTTTCAAAAAGTAATATGCAACAGGCTAATTTTTTTTCCATTATTTTTTTTTTTTTTGCTTCTCCCAAAATGCTATCTCGATTTGAATCGTTCGATTACTTTTGACACAAATCGTGTCAAGATTGGTACAAAAAATGGATTTAATACCACTAGTGATATCTATTTGTTAAGCCAAACAATTATCAGCCCACCCGTTTCATTGATTCAAAAAAGATTATGTCAATACAATTGAATTGCATTGACGTAGCATTACGATGTTTTATGGTTGCAAAAGAGCCCTTTATTTCATTAAAAAAAACGTTTATATACGATGTGCATGTAAAGCATTCCATCATTTAAAATCACTGGTTTAGATTTAGCTACATTCATATTATAGTCATAATGGCATGCTGCATTCCAATATTGAATAACACAGATCTAGGTTTGCTACAACTATATCGTAGCCATAATTACATGCGGCAACTGAACTTCAACAAAGGAATGCAATCGGCCCGGCAGTTAATACATTTTTTACAACTTGCCCTTCTATATCACATCACAAACAGCTTCAAATTCCAGACATTATTCATATATAGTTATTTGTAATTTTGATTGTGTAAATAAATTGCGTGTGCATTTTGCACATAGTAAAAAAAGGTATACATCGGAGTGCAGCGAAATCCTGCGATGTGCAAATTATCAATGAAACACTGTGACAAAGTGCGTAATTTGATTCATGAGTTTAAATAATACACACATTTGATTAGTTTATTTAAGCTATTTTATAATTTTTAAAACATTATATAAAATTATTGAAAAACTGAATCGGTTTATCAAATTTAAGATACTGGTTTTAGAAGGATACGTAGAGATGTACTTATTTCATTTCTATTGAATGAAACTTTATATAATATTTAAAAAAAATAAATAAATTTAAATAAAAATAATTGTCAATCTAACTTCACACCGAAACTAATTCATCTCATACCTTTTGTAGAATCCAAGCAGCAATTAAATGAATCAGTTGTCAACAATTGACTTAAAATATGTTCATTGAAATATTGCAACTGCAGGAAAAAAATATTACCCCTTATTGCTATTAAAGTCACTAACAGCAGCGCAACAGAAAAACTCCCAGAAACAAAACACATTCAGCAAAACTTTCCACCAGCATGCGAAAACCAACGCTCCGTCAGCGGATCTATGTTAAAAAGTCGTTAAAAAAGTTCCCAACTAAAGTCAATCAATTTTGTGAAACTGCTTTATAAATATATATTTCTGCAGCTACAAGCTTGCAAGACGTCGAACACTTTGCATTCAGCTTCGGTGTTCGGTCGCGATTGTCTCCTGTAGAGAAGGTGAGGAAACTTGCCCTTTGAGAAGAGGAAAATACTCCTTACTTTCCCGCCCTCAGCCACACACTATTACATCTTGCGCCATTGCTTGAGCCTGTTCCCGAACTCAGATCAAACTTGCACTGCGACCACTACGGTTGCACAGATTCACCCGCAGAGAAAGTGCAAACTTTTTCGATGGCGGAAAAACAAAGATAAACACATTTTCTTCGGACAAACTATTCGTCCTATCCAAGCGAAGCCCCGTGTTGGTAGTGTGTCAGTGTGTGTGTCAGCTCCACATTTTGTCTTTCGTTTCCCGCAGAGTTTTTAAGCTCAACGCTGCCCATCGTCGTTCAATTTGTTGCAATGATTTATTATGAGGAGCGATCACGGAAAATTTTTCTTCCTAAAACCACCTACAAAGCCAAACGAAACAGAAAGGAGGGCAAGCAAAAGTCGAAATCTTCTGCAGTAGGAAAAAAAACATCCCCTGGGCGATCGTTCTTATCTGCGGTGCCGAAAGACCTGACGAAACAATCTTTTTTTTTTAATCTTCTGGTCGGATGAGCCGGGGCGGGTGAAGTCTTGAACCCTGAAGATGTGTAGTGTTAGTTCAGCTGCTGTCCGGGATTATGTCAGAGGCAGATAATTTTGATTCAGTACCAAAAAACAAACCAAACAAAAAATCATCCTCAAAAGAAAACTGAGCCATTGCCCATGTCTTGTAGGGGGAAACTGTGTCATGTATAAACATGTATAATTTAATGCGGCAAATGTAAAGTTTTTAGAAAAAAAATCTGTTATTTTTGTATTTAACAAAAAAACAAGTTTACAACAATCACCACAACATAAAAAATTAAATTATAAATCTTTTGTGCGTCCAGTATTTGCTTACTGGTTAAGACATTTTACTACTATTTCAAAAATGAAAAAACCACGCAACGTTCTACGACCCCCAAAACAAAATAGAAAGTCGATTCTTTTAAAAAGAAGAAAGAGAACAGCATAAATTTTACATTAAACCCTAGCTGAAATTTGCTAATTAATGGCCTAAATAATTCCTTCAGTGGTTCCACCGCCACTACCACTCTGTTGCAGTTAGTTTCCACTTGGTTTGCACAAACTATACGCAACACACCCACTTTCGCTCTCCCACACAAACCAAGCCATTGCACAACGCCATGTTGCGGAGGAACCGGCACCATTTAACCGCCGTAAAACTGTCCATAATTTTACCCATGGAGCACATTTTTGCCCACTTTCCCATCGCACGCTGGAAACATACAAAAGTTTTTAGTTTAAAATTTTCCACCCCGATGGAACCGTTTGCCCGCTTTTTGTGTGTTGTTTGTCTTTTCACACACTTACAAAGTAAATCGTTGCGTGGTTCAAACCCGGTCTTGGCTGTGGCGTTTGTGGTTTCATGCCCTGCCCAAAACTTACCACAATGGAACCGGAAACAGCGTCAGAGTGTCTTGCATTGTCTTGTCCGCTAAGCGCGTGAAGCCGTACTTCCGCCCCTCATGCCAGCAGCAGCAACGTTCCGGCGTATTTCGTTCGGACGGTTGAATTCGCTGGGCTTTCAGGATTTCGCCAGCAACGCGTAAGACGCAGGCCGACTGGGTGGCAAAAATCCAACACACAATTCTCGTAGGAAAAATATTTTAATTAGAAAATGGAGCTGAAATTTCGCAAAACTCTATACAAAGCTTCAAACCATAGCCGACAGACAGGGAGGAAACATAGGATTGGGGTGGTTAAAGCTTTCCCTTGACTCTGTCTTTTTCTCCTTTTTGCAGCTATACCTATAAAGATAGCTCTTTGGTTTAATTTACCGAAACCGAAGATTAGCTGGTTGTTTCCGGGAAATTATTCATCCTCGACCGGCGCTGAATCACGCGAAGATGGACGTAGCACCGTCAATCAAGCCGGAAAGTCGTCCGGGTGCGTTTAGCGTTTCTATCGGACAAATTACTGTTGGCCGATTCGGTTCAAGTAATCCTTTAAACACGTCTCACGCTAAGCTTCAATCTTTGAGATTGTAGATTTAATACACTTGCTGTAAAAATAAAACAGCAAAAACAAATGTTTTTATTTAGAAATTAATGAATATATAAATAACTTCACTCCAAAACGAAAAGATTTCTCAGTAGCAATACAAAATGAACAATGCTTTTGAATCCATTTCAAAAACGGCGACATTTATTATAAATGCACAATCGACAACGCTACAAAAAGCGTTCCAAACTTGTTGATAACAAAACTCTGCCTTAAATCAGACCAAATGTTTCATTGAACGTTTGTTGGTCGAAACTTTTCAACTTCGATTTGTACCACATTTACTTGAAGCCTTTTTTACCCTTGAACCCAACCCTTTCCAGTTTGTCAACATTATTCAAGGAGTATCAACAATAAACAAAGCTCGGCACACATACAATTTCTTGCCAACAAGCCTGGCGGTAAAGATCAATATCATCCGGTAGCATCCGGTAAGATGACACAATTTTGCTGACATTGCCGATGGCAAATTGTTGTCCACGTTCGTCACTGTCGCCCTACGTTCCTGTGGAGACTGGTGGAGATGATTTGATTGCAGCAGCGGCTGGAAAGGAAAGCAATTGCACAAACTTTCATATAGCTCTTGAAGACGAGCTACACTGGCAACTCTTTTCCGTACTCCAACCAGTGAACGATCAGTTCGAGCGAAAGGATTGAATGGTGGACAGTGTTGGGTTGGGAAGCTCCATCCCGAGACGGAGCAGAAGTTTAAATGCTTTTGCTGTTATGCTTTCCTGAGCAGTGATGAGCGATGACAGCAGCAAACGAAGATGAGGACTGCACATCTACAATCTCATCTCGTAGTGGTTTGAAATGGAGCAGAAGTATGTTAAAGAAAATTATTTTCCTTCCTGGTAAAAGGGTTTGAAGCTTATTCGTTTAGAAGTTTCCATGCCCCCAAGAAATAAAATTATTTTTTTGTATCACTTTAGATGAGGCTGACTGCAGAATGTTTAGCTTGAAAATGTTTGAAATTTTTAAATGTATCAAACATTAGACTTCATTAGATTAAATTAGATGTCATTCGTGCAGAACATGAATATCTACCTTTTACACAACTTTTTTGGTCCAATTTAATTAAAACATGTAAATGTAAACAACACATGTAACATGTAAATGACATGTAAAAACAACACATTTTCTGAAGCGGCTTCAAAATGTTTATCAAAAAGCTTCCACCAGCCGCCGCTAAATGCTCAAGTAAAAAACAAAATTACACTAGCGAGTACGGGCAATTTTGGCCTTTAAGTATTCTATAATCATTATTGAATATTTTAAGTATTATTTGTTTGGTCAGTTGATAATTTGTAGATTTGCTTGTTACAAACAACAATACAATTCTGATAAGTCTACAACGGAAGTTTGGTTGATACTTTTGTTTTGTTTCTTTGTATTAATATGTTTGTTGTATAATACTGTAGTTCGTCCATTTAATGGTTTAAATTAGTATATCTGCTTAACAGAGCATATTACAACACACAATATTAAATAAAAATACTTTGTAGCACATGCAGGAAAATCATATTCCTGAATTGTAACACACTCAGCAGATCACACTATACTAATACACTCGGAAGAGTTCAGACCACACCGTACACACAAAAACAATTTAGACACACTTCTCCAAAATGAAGTGAATTGAAAACGCATAAGCCTAAGTGGCCGAGAACATCATAAGCACAGCGTATGTAAAGATAGACAATCTCATAAAAAAAACAATAACTTTAAAACACACAACCCGGAACCAAATGTAAGAAACCCACAACTACCGATGTGCAAAAATAAAACCATCGCCGAACTTGGCAGATCATATTCGATCGGACTATCAGGATAGGACGATGCTATTTCTACGCTACACGACTTCTCATATCTAGAATATGCATATATGCTCCTACCCAATGTGAGATCTCCCTTCATGGTTTCTATGTTCGCCTGGATGAACAATTGTCGATAAGTGTGATTTGAACAAATGTTTTTCCACTTCGACTCAGGTCAGTGAAACACTGCTGTACTGCGACGGAATTTGACGCTCACTGTGACGTATATAGATGCGATCAACGCTTTACATTACAAAACGGAAATATGAGAATATATTCATGATTTGGTTTATTTTCTCCATACACAAATGTCTGATTCGTTCTGCCTTATTAGATATTGACTATTGTTCTTCGTCAGATAGGCTTCATCAGGTTTGAAACATTTAGATCACTTTTATATGAGCTATCCTGATTGAGCATGCAGCCAATCGGTGTTAGTTTACAATTATTGGGTTTCACGACATAAAAAATTCTAGGTCAATGTTTTTATACAGGGTTTTCCAAGTCACTTTCGAATGTAAACATTGTTATTCACCGCGTGCACGATATTAATCCACATCGATCTGACATTTTATTCCCATAACAATAATGTTTAATTTCTCCAGCATGATTTTCAACACGTCTCAAACTGGATTGAGTTTGACAGTTCTTTGTTACGTTGGAAATCACGTGTAAAAACTGAAATTTTATTCTGAAGCAAATACACTATTTGACAGCTGTTGAAAAATATCTTGGATGCGGTGAATAATGATGTGCACATTCAAAACTGTTTTGAGAAACCCTGTAATGATGTGCACATTCGAAAATGACTTGAAAACCCCTATAAACATTTCCCATTCTACTGCAAATAGATTTACTGAGACCGATTTAAAAATTATCAAGAAGTTTGCTCATACTATCAGATATTACTCGCTTTCGAAAATAACTAAAGTTTAAGTATTCTGTACATTAAAACACTGTATGTAACTTCCACCCATTTCTTATTCTCAAAACACGCTTCCGTTTCAAAATTGATCAGAGACAATCTATAAAACGATATGTTTATGAGCTTTATTTTTACGGTAGCATTACAAGCAAGCACGCAAACAAGTGGATATTACCCGTAAACAACTTACGATGCTGGCCACTATGTTGTACCATCAAAGTACCATCCAACCACAAGGGAACGGGTTCAGCTCGGAATCAATTAGAACCAGTAGTTAATTGGTTTTCTAATTTCATTTCCATCTTCCATGTTCGGTTCGCGCAATCGAGAAAAACGATTTTTCGCTAGTCACAACAGTATGTTTGGTAGTACAAACGCCGCGTGAGAAAGGGAAGGATAGAGAGAGAGAGAAATTGTAACGAACTTTGCTAGTGCTCTGTTTACCTAAACATCGCTTTGAAGTCTTACCCCTTCGGGGCGGGCGAATTAGTTCCATAAATAAGCCGTCTTTACGAGCTTTCGAGGTTGTTTGAGGGTTGGCCAAATCGACTTTCGACTAGAGATGGTTCGGCCTAGACTCCCAACCAGCTCCCGCTTTCGCTAGGCGTGAGATTGACTCCATTCCAACAGGTTTAGAAATAGACACCTGCTCCTCCGCAAGGTTCACAAAACGTTCCGGAACCAACAAGGTAATGGCTTTACCCATACCCACCCTACCGGAAGGACGAATGGCTGTAACCTATTCCCTCATGAGAGCTTTTCTTAACCTTCTTTCCTATTGGTACAATAACAAAAAAGATGGTAAAAAATAAAACCGTTTACTAAAATCACGTCTTCTCTGTGGGGCCGCACGCCCCGCCAAACATTCAGCCAGCAACGATGCTAAAAACTTTACTATCTCAACCCAACCATAAGCTAGTGGTGCATAAAATGAACGAAATTATTATCCCTACAACGCCACCTCATTCGTGTTTGCGAAAACCTTCCGGCAATGAAGTCGAAACTCTTTTTGAAAGCAAGCGAAACCCTATTTGCAACGTATCCTTAACAACATGAAACGGACGCATTAAAGGCGAGAGCACCAAAAAGGGGCTACATATTACAGTACTCGAGATTCGTGTGTACTGCGAAAGCTCAAATGGAAGCAATGTGTTCGCGTAGCGTTTCTGTATAAAACCGACAAGGGCATGAAAACCTCCAAATTTAACCCAAATTATACACCACAATCGAGGGGTCAGTACGTGGTTTAGTAAAAGTAGCCAAAATAGCCTAACGCGATAAGCGAAACACAGCCAATGCACGTTCCTTCGAGGGTAGAAGCTGTTACTGTATCGAATTACTTGAAATGGTGAACCAAACCGTACACTTTTAAGCATCACATATAATTTTTAAATTTCTATTCATTCGTCTAATAAATCCATTAACATACCGCTCAACTAAACTTCATACTGGAAATGCTTGTCGGCAAAGGTAAATAAGTCCGCCTGGTGTAAATTGCACACGATTTGTTTGACCTACTACTGCACCGTGACCTGCTCCCTAAAGCTTCACACAGCTGGCAAGGACCGGGAGTGCGATTTATTGCGGTAATTTATGTTTGCTTAACTCATTTACACGATATGCACTCATTTTCGCACCATGGAAGTGCACGGTAGGAGTGGAGAGCAAAAGTTTTGTCTTCCGTAGCCAAATGCACTTTTGTTTCCCGCAAGGAATGGTGCAGTGAAAGAGAAAAATACCAACCCTTGGTCCCAAGCCCGCACACCTTCGGGGGTATCCTCCCACCATTCCGTTCCTTTGCTTGTGATGGTTTAATTAATTATTTCTCTATCCTTAAGTAACCACACTTACAACGACGGCGTGTGGTGATTTGCTGAAAGTATTGCTTTGGAATGCATTTTTTGGTGAGCGGCAGTTGGGTGGAGGGCGGTGAGCGTAACAGAGGAGTTTTCCAAGAATTTTTAAGGATTTTCTAACCACCTGAGGGAGGCCTTCTTTCCATTGAGCGCTCTGGGATACCATTTCTTTTCCACGAGGTTAAGGTAGCGGACGACCAAGTTCACCCGGCACTAGCTGCCAACGCAAAATTACCCGTAATTTGGTTGCACTTTTGCTTGCTCCCTCTTATTCTTTCTCTCACTCTGTCTCTCTCTCTCTCTCTCTCTCTCTCTTTAAAAAAAACTCACACACACACAGATACATACAGAAGAAACAGTACGAAATGAGATTGTCTGGAAGCTTAATGGATTCTTTTTCCTGGTGAATCTCTTCCGTCTTTTACCCGGCGATGAGTTCCGGGTTGAAAAGTTTTGCCCTTCTCAATCCCACCCCGACCACCGGGAGAAACCGGTAACCGTGCAACAAACCCAATTCCGTGGGCTGCCGCTTCCCGAGAAGTAGCCCCCTCATTCATCCCCTAGCACCCCCTAGCACCCCCCACACGGCAAGGAAGAAAAACGTGAAACGGAAATCAAACAGCAGCGTACCAACTGGCTGAAATTGGAGGCTTTGGGCAAGGGGGAAAAAAATAAATGCCATAACGGGCACTCCTTCCATCCCTCTCAATCTCTCTCTCTCTCCCTCATTGTACTCACTCGTACAGAAATTATGAAATCGTACTAAGGCAACATTTTTCGCGAGGGGTCATTAAAATTTGGCACAGTAACATTTTTACGATGATTGCGTACAAGGCGGTGGCTAACGATGCAAATTATCGTGCCATTCACCGGACACGATTCCTTCCCCCCCCCCACCCTTGGTGTTGTGACTCTCACACGCTCACGAAGGAAAATTTTGATAGAAAAAGTTATCCCAGTGCTGCCGACCGACTCGTGCTTGGCAGTCGTCTGGTGCTACGTCGAAGGCTTCAAGTATCACACGTGTGATGTGAAATAAAATTAATGTCTCTTCGAGTGCTTTTCCAAATAACGGCGGTACTGAGGTAAATTGTTTGCAGGCTGTCGTAGGAGGGCGCCGGATTGCGTTTGGTAAGTTTTAAGTCGCGCAGTAATCGCTTCCACTAATCGGTTTAACAATGCAAGGGATCGTGCGAGGAAGGTTAAATGATTGAATTTAAAAAAAACTATACAGCAAAGTTCTATGATTTCGAAGTTAACGGTAATGCAAAACGTTGACGGTTCCTTTTTTTACATGGAACAATCTCACTGATGCTTTAAGTAATTTGTTGAGTCTCATAAAGAAGGAAAGTTTTCGGTTTTAGCTAGATCATCTTAAGGCCGGGGTACATTGTCCGTACTCGCTAGTGTAAAAGCCAGAGGACATTTTCCGTACTCGCTAGTGTAATTGTTATTTTCACTAGCGCTAAGGGTAGCGACCAGCGCAAGCTACAGGTCGGTATAATTTATGTGTTAAAATATTCATACTTGGCGTCTCATCAATTTTTGACCAGGCTATCTGTATGTCGTTTGAAATGTTTATCAACGTCCATAAATTGCTACAAATCAGGCCATCGAGTGTTGTTTTTGGACAAATCGTCATTCATACAAAGCGCTGGGCAACATTTCTCCCCATCTTCCAATCCCTCATTGGGTAAAGTTATAGCCTCCTCGTCCCAAAACACTTTTTGACAGATAAATTATACCAGCCTCTAACTTCCACCCGCTGCCACTAGATGGCGTACGAGCTCACAAAAAATACATTAGCGAGTACGGACAATGTCCCCCGGCCTAAATAATCTAAAAGGGATTATAGAATAAAGGCCGGGGAACATTGCCCGTACTCGTTAGTGTAATTCCAATTTTCCCTAGCGCATCTGGCGGTGGCTAACCGAAACAATTGTCCAAACATTCTGGAGCCGCTTCAGAAAACATGTTATTGTTCCATATTTTTTGCTTAATTTGGATGAAAAAAGTGTTGTAGAAGGTAGATGCACATGTCATGCACGCATTGCATCCATTTTTATGACAAAAAACGATGGTAAAACTACTTAATTTTGATATCCGGCATGACCATTCCCTCGATGACCAAAAAAAGCTTCCACCAGCCGCCGCCAGATGCGCTAGTGAAAATCGAAATTACACTTGCGAGTACGATCAATGTAGCCCGGCCTTTAGAAAAGATTAATCTGCTTGCCATTTTCAGGACAAAAAAAGCTTCTTCTGTTTTAAGAACCGATTGTAAAACATAAAAATTATCAAATGCCCATCATCACCCCACACAGAACACTATAAAATGCTTCTTGCACGTCGCTCATGGTCAATCATGGAAAAAAGATCAATATTTAGTCCCTATTCTGGAGTCAGTTTGATATTTCAACATAAAAGATTCAAATGATACTCAACAGTACTATGCAGAGCTCTAGTTATTGCCATGAACTAGAACAATATTTCAGGCGTTGTTTGAACCCTGTCTGTTACACCACAATATGATTGAAGGCTGTGCTATTTTGTACAAACATTACTATTCTACTATACTTGAATATCGACCAATCAGAACTCGGATCAGAACCGCTTCGCACAATGTACACAGTCTCAATAATATGCTCTTTACATTTTCGTCATAAAGTATAGGACCAGCAACTAAAACCATTATATTCTACCAGTAATAGTGCGACGACCACCATATCCTAAACTGACTTTGATTTACCGTATACGGAGCATTCGAAATTGTTGGAAAACAACGGTCCTGCAACAACGCGTGGACACGGCAGTTCGTCCTTCGTTGCGAAATTGCGCACACATGCACACGAACGCAGCAGCAGGTTAATGAAACTGAAAACTCCTTTAATAAATAGCACGCCCATTCTATATCCGGTGCGGACAGCAAAACAACGACCAACAACGCCCATACCCGAACGCTTATATTGTATTCCGTTTGCATACATCGTGCACCGGCCATATGTGACTCTTTGTTGGCGGCAAACGCACCAAAAGACCAATCTCCTTCTTTTGGAATTCACACCAAGAAAAGCTTTCCAAAAATGTCCAAGCTCAACGCAATGCTCCCATTGGAGTCATCATGTAGGGTTGTGCCAGTTTTTTTTATATTGCATCCTACAAAACCTAGACTGAGTGTTTCTGCCCTCAGTTTAGTTCCTGCCCCAGAAACAGTTGAATTTCTTCTTCCTCTTCCCCCTCAGCTGCCGTACCAAATAACCGACCATGGACACAAACTTTTGGGGACACTAAATTTAGCGGGCTCCGTTCCGTTGCATGGAAGCGGCACACTCAAAAATGGATACAATTAATTCTATTCTCGTACACCCGCTAGGCGTCCTCTCCCGCTTCCGGGGAAAACTGTCGAATTGGCCGACGGGTTGGAGTGGATAAATTTCACGTTCACAGCCCAAGAGACACCACGGTTACGACCAAACAACCAACCCACGCTGGCACCGGAAGCAATGCACGTCGTAATCCCGCAACGTAGGTTGGTTGGCCCTTCTGGGAAGAGCAACGAAATGAGAATGCTGCGCTATCTCCATCTCGTGTGCCCGGAATCAGATGGACCGGGAGCTGAATGTACATCGCCTTACCAAAGCTTCTCGCTGACTTACCGACGAAACCGACGGACACGAAACGGGCTGTTAGTCGTACACTCCAACCAGATGCTAACACACTGCCATTGGCAGTGGGTGAACGCTGGTCAACGCTTTTCCACTGTGTAACACATTTCAAAGGTTCAAAGGTTTTGACTGAAGCAAGTGTCACACCGCCCGATGTCCATCGACGGAGCACGGGTTGGAAAACGGGGATGGTCTCCTCTGGAAGGGAGTGAAAAATGCATAAAGTAGCCGAATTTATATTTATTCAATTTCAAAATACAATTTCGTTGGCACACTATTTACGCCATCTGTGCGTATCCCGACGGGATCATCCTGGTCAAGAATGACTTTCACTTCCACTATGGCGTTCTTGACCATATACCAAGAGCTTATCGTTTCATTTGCGTACGTGCGATGCTTTGGAGTAATTTAATTTGTACTATTTTACCAGCTGTCACAGGATGTGATCCATTTTACGTGGGTCGGTGGCTGTGTGCATCCAATTTGGAATCGTACAAGGTTTGGGGGGATAACTGCAATCAAAGGGAGCTTATTTCGGAACTAAACATTCACATAGTAAGGGGTATCATTGAAAACGATCTTAAGTTGAGCACGTTTTGCTATCTAATGCTGGATTTAAAAGAGATCGAGTTTAATTGCATGAATTAACAACAAGAGGAATACTGTATCAAGATGATATTTCCATCTATTGCTTCATTTAATCCATCACTAGACTACGTAAACCGCAATCGAACAGTTTAAACATGTGCTCATGAACATCGGATCACCAGCATTATGTCAAGAGTATAGGACAAAAAAAGCAACACCACACCTCTCTAATGTCACACGTTCACGCGACACGTTTGGTGTTAGATTAGACGTTAGCTTTTATCCTTTTTATCGTTTCTCTTTGTTCGAACATAAATTGTTCCAATTTAAACGAGAGATTGTGCTTCTTTTTTCTGCAGCGCTATTTCTCTAATCCCACACGAACATTAAGCCATCGGCGAACGATCTTTAC
>KB667456.1:2201726-2212522 GCA_000349065.1 Anopheles quadriannulatus
TCCACAATGTACTCTTTTTGGCATTTTTTTATCTCGGGATGTTTTCGCTGCTTGTTCCGTACACTTTTAGCTGTCGAATGACGTATTGCTTGTTTTCCTATGCCAACTCGATAACGAGTTATAAACAACAATGTTACTGTCAAAATTATCCCGAACGCCCTGTAAATATAGCAAAACCCATGTCTCGAAAGCCTGTATACACCGGCATGTCTGCGAAGGACGCTACGCCAAATAGAAGAAGAAGCAGAACCCAACAATTTTAAGCCTAGAGCTAACTACAACTTACTACTACATAGAGCGTATTCAAATAACACTAATTAAAATATCGTCTTCTAGTAAATGCTTAGCAGGGTGCATTCATAGCGTCAGGGTAATCTCCTTAAGTTCATTAACTTTTTTGCAAACCATTAAACACACACTTCTTCCTATTAGAGATGGTAAGCATTCAAAGTGAAGGCTCCAACTTCAAAGACACGCGCATTCAAAAACACACACCTCCCCCCCTATTAAAGCGAATCCGCTCGATTAAATCTGCTAATTGCAAAGTGACACCAGATTGAGCAAACCAGTAACGGCTACCGGTACGAAGGTAACAGAAAAAGTAAACCCTTTGCTAAACCCAATCGAATCGATAAAATCAAGCTACGATTTGGGTTGTGTGTGAAAAAAGAAAAAAAGAGCCATAATTCCAAACTGGACGCAATGACTTACTTCCGTCTCGAAACCCAGCTTCCGATGAGAAGAGCTCACGATTGCGATGGAATACACCGCGTACACGCTCAAATTCAAATCCTCTCGGGAGGAGCTCGAGAAGAAACCACCAACTACTGCAAAACCCTCCCCTTCCCGGGTACTGAATAATTGAATTAACAACTATTTCCGCTTTACTCGACCACCGTACGGTACACCGGTGTGGAACGGTGTGGAATGTGGCGCGTAGCAAAACGCTACCCCGATCAAGGACGCTACTCTGGTGGGCGCGTGTTTGGACCGCGAGTTCCAGTTTCGGCATCCGGTGCGATACACGATCGGTTTTGCAATCAGATTTCCCAGCTGCGCCGGAAGATCGCAACTGCATTGCAGTGCATGCGAGAAAGGGGAAGGAGGGGGGGGGTACAAATTCAATTACCACCGTACAAACAGGAAGCTGCTAAGAGATAGAACGATAGAGAAACACATTAGAGAAGGTGAAGAGCGGTCAAAGGTACATTGTACAGCATGCAGCATTTATCGCTTTCTGTACGCCTTACGATTACATCCTTCGTGAAAGTGCACATCGTCTCCCAGAAGCAATTTAAAGTTGCGGTTTAACGCCTTTACACTGAATTTCACAACTTGTTATTGTACTTGCCATCATCAATGCTTTTTTAGATGGCTAAAGTCTAGACGGTAGTTAAATAATAGAAAAAAAAGAGCATTCAAGCAGATTGAAGAACATTGAAAAAAAAAACATTCGTCTTGAGTTACACACATTCAAACAGCTAATAACAAACAGCGATGCAAATAATCCCTCACTGATGCTCGCTTTTTCTATTGTTCTACTCACTAATGCCTTATCATTCTTAGGCTATTACTTAATCCTACAACGAAGCTCCTCTCCAGAATTGGTCTGTAAATCCCTCTGGAATACATCAGTAAACAACACCATTTAGTGCTAATCCTTCGCAAGAAAAAAACATCACTACAGCAAATCAACGAACCACTTAATCTGCACACCTTCAAGCAACGATAAATTGCTAAAGTTTTTGCAATGGTATGAATATTCTTTCCAGGAGGGACCAGAACTTGACAGTGTACTTTAAGCCAGCGCAAGTTAAACGGTCATTTATCATTAAAATCCACCGGAAATGCTACTCGAGTTCCCGGATTCCTACCAAACATTATACGGTTTGCATTATTCTGTAGCTTCCACGGCGTTGGCTGATATGGAGGAATGAAGGGCCAACACCGTCTCGGCGTTGTCTGGACATTTCGATAGACATAATTCCCACTTCTTGTGGAAGAGTCAAAATCCATGTATACTGCCAAATAAATTATAATAGCAAATGATTCGCAAATATATTTTTTTTACTTTATGTTGTTATGTTAGCTTTTTAAAGCATTTTTAAACTTTATTTGGTGAGAGTTTCTTACATTTTTGTCAATGCATTCAATAAGCCAAACGTTCACGAGTTGAACTTACTTTTCTTATAAAGCAGCATCTTGTGCATGGTTTCACTGAAACATCCCCCCAGCTTAACATTGCTTTATCACTACACGTTTCAAGTCAAGAGTGTCTTCTTCCCAGTGACAATTATCCCGACCAGCGGTAGCTTCTAGCAACAGACATTCCGTCCCTCAGAGGTTCAAGCCCTTTCCACGTGCCAAAAATTATTCAGCAAATAGTTGACACAGTTGAAATGCTATCTATCTACCCTTGCTCTATGGAGATATCTTTCCCCGCGCTTTATCCTTTTCTTATGATGTTCTCGCTAACGAAAACACATTCCTGAACGAGTGCAAAATGCATCATTTGATAGTATAAGCGGGCGTCAAACAGTGTATTGTTTTGAACACTGCAAAACTGCAATGCATCTGCAAAAGGTTGACGACATGAAATGCATCCACCAACTGGATGTTTGGCGAAGCAGCAACGTTGCTCACAAGTGTCTAAATTTTTTGACTAAAAATGCTCTTATTTTTCCTGAATGCGGCTAAAAGTCAGCTGAAATGATTTGTTGATATTAACCATAATTGTTTTCCCCGTTTTCTTGGTTTCAAATCCATTCGCTCCTCCTGTAATTCTAGACCTTCACCCTACTCCCCATTAAAAACCAGAGAAGATTTATTTGTTTTACAGAATTTATTATAGTGTATTTGCGATATACATACATAAATTAAATTCCTTACATGTTTTCAAATTGAAAGGTTCTACAGCATTCGTTGAGTAACCTTAACCATTGTCTCAATGACCAAATTTTCACCTTCATCTCTACGACCGGCTTACCCGGGTATCCCATACATTTTGTATATAAAGTTATTCTTTTTCAAACTAAAACTTCAATAAATTATGTTGTATTGAAAATTAACATTTCAAATTTTTAACAAAAGTACGGACATTAGTTTTATTTACTTGAGTGAATAAATGTTTTTTTTAAATCTCTTTTACTAGTTTTTAATATTTCTTAAGTTAGAAAATAATCGGCTTATAAATTGAAGTTTTTTCTGATGTTCTATGGAAAATACGTACAAAGTACATATTTCAGTTCATTTTTCAGGTGATCAATTTTTTTACTGTTTAATATTGTGTTATAGTCAATATTATATAATAAATACATCCTTGGTAATTAGAAATTCATAAGTATAGAAATAAACAATACTAATTCTGCAACTCTTTTCTCTGTTGATAGTATGTTTTATAATTGAAATTATTATATTATTTAAGAGAGCACATTTGAGATAAAAGTAGAAAATAATGCATATTTAAATAATTTTTAAAGCATTTTATACGTTTGTTTTTGTTTTCATGAAAAAAATAAAATCATAAAAATATGTATGTAAAACATATTTTTATGAAGAATTTCTGATTTTCTATTCATATTCAATCAAAATAATGAGAATATTCCATGAAGTACATTTCGTACATTACGAATGCATTTAATATGGTGCAGCATTGAAGGCTGGCCATGAAAAAACGTATTATTATGTATTATAAAATATTTAAAAAAGTAAATAAAACATAATGATCTTATTATTATGTATTATAAAATATTTAAAAAAGTAAATAAAACTCTAAACTTCCCATTTCTTTAAAAAAGTAAATTCAATGCCTTTATCTTTAAACCATATTTGTATTTTTAATATTCATTGAATCAAAAGTTTGTTTTTTTTTATTTCTCATAAGGACGGCTTAATTGGCCGTATCATTTACATCAAAAGTTATTAAAGATATAAAATTAAAAGCTATCACTTCTCATACAAAATGTATGGGATACCCAGGTATCCCACCCTCCCCCTTACGTAGAACTGACTATCCTGCTATTGGGAACCAATGAGTCACTGAAAGCCAAGCACACTAGTGGTACAAGCAGGTCTGTAATCGGATTAATTTTTCTTTGCTGAAACCCAAATTTAAACACAATTTAACGTTTACCTATTCAAATTTAAATGGCACGTGGTTGAGCTGCAGCGCCACTGGCGGCAAAAGCAAAAACTAATTTTAGTCAAGACGCAAACCTAAAATAACCTGGCCTAGAGTTTCGTGGTCAATTTTCTTAAATTATAATTGAAAATAAGCCTAATTTGACTTTAAATTTCACTCCACAAATTACTACAGCAAAATCGTTCTGAAATTATTATTAAATTGCTCAAATTTTCTACTATTTCAATGACAAAATAATTGCTTTGTGTAAACCGCTCTTAACATTCATCCAAAACACAGCTGTCAACAAAATCAACAAAAGCGTGTTATTTTGTTCATTCCGTCTATCTGGTTTGTTCTTGCGCTTGTGAGCGGTGTTCACTGTAATAATATAACATCAGTTGCTTAAAACACTATCAATTCTTTGCATAAACTATCTGCTTACAATTGAACTTAAAATCTTGCAATACATCTATGAAATAAACACCAGTTTCTTCGTGTAAAATATTGTCCATTTGCGGCAACGAAGCAAGAATACCAATCAGCTGTTTTCTGGACGCATTCTTTGCACGTCATCACAAACACACTCACACACTCCCTTCCCTGTACGCGCGTAGCCAACATCTCACTCACACATACGCAGCATTGCGCTCAAGCACTACTCGCCAGACAGCGTTGATGAAGATCGCGCAAAAATAATCATATTATTCTGTGAACCGGACACGTACTCTTCCGTGGCTGTGGCGATCTGGTTGAAAGTAGATACAATCGTTGTGATAAAATAATTAAACCCGCTTCAGTGATAAGGAGTAGCCGCATTCGGTTCGTGGTAAAATATCATAGTGGTGAAGTTGTTCTTATCAGCAAACCGCAATCAATCTAATTTTGGGAACATTTATCGCTGTGGTAATGGTTCTTTATTACCTTATCTAGTGTGATTGCAATTAAATTATTAGCAGTGCAAACAAACAGTGTCGTTTTATTTGAGCTTATTAAGTCTCAAAAATCAATTAAAGTGAGGCAACCATAAATGGAAGAAATTGCCTACAAAAATGAGTTTTTTTCAGCATGAAACGAAATAATTATTCTTCGATCGAAAAAAAAAACAGTGTGTGTGATAATGTAGACAGCTGCTGATGCCTGCTAAATGTACCGATGTGGCAGCAAAGTGGAAAATATTATTTTTAAACCACCGAAGCGATCTGACTCAGAGGAAAAGAACCACACAGAGAATCTTACTTACTTCGCAGCCCAGGTTCCCAGGTGGAAGCAATAGAAATATAAATTGCTCGTTTTTTACCGTCTACTGCCTGTCAATACAATCACAAAAGGTTGCTTGTAAGCTACAGCAAAGGTAAACTCAATCATGTTTCTGTTTTTTCTGTTTATTTTATCGGGTAGCGTTTCATTAGCACCCAAGCCACACAAACCACGATCACCGTGATCGCCTTCGTAGTGGTGTCGTTTGTTGTCGTCATTGAAAATCCGTCCGTCCGTCCGCGGAATGGCCTTGTGATCGTGATGCACAGGGTAGCGTGTAGAAAGGCAACGACATCGCGAACGCGTCAGCATCAAGTTGTAGGTCACCGGTACCGGTAGAGCCATGGACGACATTAAGGGTAAGTAAGCAATCATTCCAGATTAAAATACGAAATTCTTCCAGACGGGCAAACGTGCTGGCAACCTGTTTCGTGTTTCATAGAAGCCCAAAAAGGCTCTATCGGTCTGCTGTAGATTGCGATGCGCTCCAGACGACCCCAACAGGCCGGTGGTGATTCATCCTTTCTGCAGAAAGGAACGGCACGTTTCAGTATGTAACATTGCTCTTGGAAGCGCACGATCCAGCTCTTTCGATGCACCCACCGAACCCACCAAACAGCCAGTAGAGCCTGTAGTTCCCTACCTTTTTGGCACTCGATTCCGCCTGTACTCGGCACACTGTATTTTAGTGAAATTTGTTCACTCGATATTTTGTTCATTTTTTATCGTGTTCTACCCTTTACAGAAAACCTTATCCCGAATCTGCATTTTGCGGAGAATGATGAAGAGGAACTGGCGGAAGAAATTGGCCTCCCGGCACGTCCCACTATACCGTCGCTGTTGCAAAGAAATTCCCAGATCAACCTGCTCGAAAAGATGGATCACAGTGGAGAGCAGAACAAGCTAAATGAGTTGCGCAATCGCAAGGGTACGGTTCGGATTAATCAACCAAAGGTGACGCGACAGGACAAGGCACGTCCGCCGGACGATGAGCAGGAACCGTTCGGTGAAAGCCTTATGCTGCTGGAGTTCGGTGAGAATGCACCGGTCGAGGCGATACAGTGGATTATGGACAAGATCCGCGGTCGCCGGGTGGACGGCGGGATGGAATTGATGGTGCGCAAGGAACCACTCAGCAAGTAGGTGAACAGAGAAGTGTTTAAATGCTATGCATTACTAAAAGAAAAGATGTCCGTTTCATCTAATTTTTAGAGACAGTAAAACGATCATTTTCCACCTTTCCGCCACGCACATGAAGCTACTCGAGATTGCCGACGATATGGGCTTTATGAAGCGCACCAAATCCGGCATCATACGCAACTTCAACGTGGCCTGTTTGGATGAGTTTTTCTACGACGAAAGCATGGCACTGGAGGACATTCTCACGCCCGCCGATCGGCAAATCATCGTCAAGCACGCGCTGGAAACGATCAAGGCGGCCGACGACGAGCATCGGATACCGGGCACAAAGATCATCCTTTACCACGGCCAATCGATCATACAGGCTGCTCAGAGTGCGGAATTGATCACGAACCTTTACTCGCTGCACGACAAGCGCACGCTGAAGGAGCTGCGCCATCGCTGGATCAAACCGACGCGCGTGCAACCGATCGACGAGATACGGGACTACTTTGGCGAGAGTGTCGGCATGTACTTTTCCTTCCTTGGGTTTTACACGTACGCGCTGGTCGTGCCGACGGTGTTCGGTTTTCTACAGCTCGGCCTGTCGGAGGAAACGGAAACTGTGCCATTTTTCTGCGTGTTTTACGTCGTCTGGATGAAGGTGTTTCTGGAGCTTTGGAAGCGCAAAAGCTCGTCGCACGCATACCGCTGGGGCACAATCACGATGACGAATCTGGATGAGCCGCGGCCCGGGTACTATGGGAAGCTGGCGCGTGATCCCATCACCGGCAAATGGACACCGCAGTACCCGAAGTGGAAAACGTACGTGCAGATGTACTGCGTGACGGCACCGATCATTATGCTGTGCATGGGCATTGCGGCGTTTGTGACGATCTTTCAGTTTTACGTCGAGGCGTACCTGGCGGAACTGTTTGGACCGGATGCGTACATCCTGTATCTGCCGTCGGTTGTGAACGCGATCTACATTGCCGTATCGACGCTGGCGTACGATCGGCTGGCGACGTACCTAACGGACAAGGAGAACCATCGCACCCAGAGCCAGTACGAGCGGCACCGTGTCAACAAGCTCATTGTGCTGGAGTTTGTGAACAACTTCCTGTGTCTGTTCTATATCGCGTTCATCCTGCAGGACATGAAGATGCTGAAAACGCAACTCATGATGCAACTGATCGTGCTGCAATTCCTACAGAACGTGTTTGAAAATCTGTACCCTTATCTGAAGAAGAAGGTTGGATTGAAGATTGTACGATTGTTTGTGAAGTCAAATGTGAGTGTGAGTGTTGATGTTTTCCTACAGATCATATCAAAGTTTTGCCTTCTTTTTCCCAGTACGAGAAGCTAAAGCTAGCCCACGAATCGTACGATGAGATGGGACTCCGCTCGCTAGACGAAGACGATCCGCGTGTGGTGCAGAATCGTAAGGAAACGATCCTGGAGGAGTACAACACGTACGATGACTATCTTGAGCTGTACATACAGTTCGGATACGTGGTGCTGTTTTCCTCGGTGGCGCCCCTAACCGCCTTCTGGGCAATACTGAACAACGTGATCGAGATACGGCTCGATGCGTACAAGCTGTGCAGCTTCTTCAAGCGACCGTTTGCGCGACGCACCAAAAACATCGGCGCCTGGCAGTTGGCATTTGAAACGCTGGCCGTTATTTCGATACTTACCAACTGTGGCATACTTTACCTGTCGCCTCATATGCGGTAAGATTAGGTGGTGTGTGTGTGTTGAATTGTTTATTGCATTTTACTACCACTTCCTTCATTGCAGAGAGCTCGGTGCTGGATTAACCCGTGAAGCGTACACACTTACCTTCCTTATCATCGAGCACGTCCTGCTCGGGTTAACCTGGTTTATCTACAAAGCAATCCCGGATACGCCGCACTGGGTCCGGGTGGCACTGGCAAAAGCCGAACACGAGTCTCGTCAAGCACTGAAACGAGAGGTACGGAAGCAATGAGCACTCGTAGTCACGATGTTCTTCTGTGTGCACAATATGTTTCTCCTTTTTTACTCGCTAACTTTCAATTATCAACAGCCATCTCACGAAACGATCACAGCAATAATCATGCATAATATTGTACACCAAGAATAACAAGTTTTACTTCATTTTGTAGGAATAGACAACACACAATACAGCACACCACCTGCTGGAGTTCACCCTGTATCCGCATTTTCAGTCACATTTGTCTCATAGCGTCATTCAACAGCAAAACACACGATCCCCTACACACGATGACCGCCAAAAACAAGCTCCCGATCATGCTGTTTTAGTAATAAGTAATAAGTAATTGCGTTTTACACGCTCTAGGCAACTAATGTGTTATGCTTATTTTAATACCAGCAAGTGCCCTAATCAAATTGAGTGAGACAGTTCGAGTTTTGTCGGTTTTGTGCTACAAGCACCAGAGCTTCAAATAACCGTTTTTCAAACAGCCATAGCTATGTCTACCTCAAGAGCCAAGCAAGGACAGGACGTAGATCTTCGCCTCCAGCCATGAAGCTTATGGTTTCTTAAAGTTAAAGTGTGTTGCATGTGCGTGTGTGTTAGTGTTTGTGTGTGATAAAAGATTTACTTAACAATTGACCGAAGATGACCTGTCTACAAAGGAGGGCTACGCTCCGCCCATTATTATTACTTACAGAACGCACAACGATCTCGCAACGTGCTGTTCCGCAGGTTTCGTAGCGTATACGATACGCATTCGATGCTGAGCTAAGAAGATACAGAGAGAGATTGCAAAATTGTTACCAACTGGGTTATTACCTTAACAAGTGATTTAATTTTCTAAGCATTAGAACCATTAGAAATGGGGCAACAAGGCACGCGATCGTGTTAGGAGGATACTGTTTGATGACTTTAATAAAACATTGTTGCAAATTAATATTAAAGTTTCTCTTTGTAGCATTATTTGAAAGAAAGTACTCATAAAATAAGTGGAATTATACAAATTACATGCTAATGAGATCGTTGAAGTAACTTCTCACTGTTACAGAAATGGATCCGAAGTATCTAGAAGAAGAGCAAATGCCCTCCATACTCGAACAAGTCAAATAATTTTGAAAGCTTAAGTTCAACCGGAGTAAGTTCGGAGAAGTTCAACATCATTGGAGTATTGCAACATATTCTAAAATGAGGAATAGTTCTTAGAGCTTTTTGAAAAAGGAAGGAAAAGGATCTGTTCATTGATAACAGGCTCAGTGTCTATAAGGTTTGCTTCGGAACGCACATCACTGTTGCATACTTTTTTACTTACTTACTTTGTATTTATTTGTTCGAAGAATACTAAATTGCACTTAGAACCCTATTCTTCACCGAAGAACCCTTTTTTGTTAAAGAAATTGTTTATCGATTGGTTAAAACATATGGACGATAAAAAACATCAACTCTTTCGAAACGCAACCGCTTGGAATGACCGATTTTTCTGAAAGGATTCAACCGATTTTTCAAAGTGGCACAGTTATTTTGTTTTGCTTCGCAGTTTTAACTTCTTTTAAACTGCTATGCCGTCCATATCTTTCTTTAATATTTTTTTAAAATTAGTACACAAATTATAATTATATTTTTTAATAGTTTTCGTTTTGGTAGTTTCGTTTGGAACGATTTGGAGAGGTGAATGAAGGGACGGAGGCCTGCTCGAATGAAATGCCTTTTGTGTCGATTTAATTGCAATTATTGCATTTTCTCTATCACAAAATCCACACCTAATTCACAATGTCTAACTTGGACAATAAGCGGGATCCCCTTTTCGATTCCTGGAGAGCCTTTCCATGTGGTCAGACGACCTTGTCCGCACTATAAACATCGCTTGAAAGCTAACTATTTAAGCTTACTTGCAAATACAAATCTACAACCTTGCGAATCTTCCGTCAGTTTTCCGAAATTATAGACATGGCGGACGAACACATGCGTTAAGATATGTTTTTAAGTTTTACCTTCAATTTAAATTGATTGTTCCGCAGTTTTAGCGAAAAAAATGTTGAAGCACTGTATTAGTTGACGGCAACCATCTCGAGGTAGTAAAGGAGTTCTGTTATCTTGGAACTGTCGTTGGCTTCGTTGGCTCGTTGGTCTTCTATGGACACGAGTCTTGGAATGTACCGAAAGGAGGATGCAAACGCTTTGGGCGTGTTTGAGCGACGTATCCTCCGGACCATCTTTGGCGGTGTGTTCAAGCATGGAGCGTGGAGGAGAAGTATGAAGAGCTTGTTCTGGTGTACGGCAAACCGAGCATCCTGACGGTGGCGAAGGCTGGCTGGGTACGAT
>KB667457.1:59292-70120 GCA_000349065.1 Anopheles quadriannulatus
GACATTTCTGCTCGCTTTTTCGATCTCTTTTAGCGGAAAGCGATCGAAAATCCGAGCTACAAAACTGCTCGATTTTGTCGTGCGGGAAATGCTGTATTAAGATATTCAAATACAAGGAAAAATCTTCTTAAAATAGCTCCAGACGTTGATCAATTCGATGAATAAAATGTTCTTTGAAATGACATGAACAAAATGCATCTCTCTCTCGTGGTCCCCTGGTTTACTAAAATCATCGAATTAAACAATATTTGAAATGAAAAGTTTGGTAACATATTTTCTACTGACTGGTTTGGTAACCACATTCATGTTTCAAAATTACAACCTGATATTTAAAAGCAAATTTGAAGCATTTTCGTTTCAATCAACATAACATAAAAAACACAATTGCAAACATGCAATGGCATGAAAACAAATGACTGGCTAAAAATTTATGGCAGGTGCTAAAGGTAGAGTTGTCAAAAAAATATATGTAAAATTCACATGTTAACGGGAACAACAGAAAAGAAAACACGAATAAACCCCAAGAAAAAAAATCTATACACAAAAAAAATCAGACTCTGTTAAACTTTAATATGTGTTTTGGCGGACAAGTGATTGCATAATAACGTTTACATTTAATTTAAACTTAAATACAGAACAATATAAAAGGAAAAAATACCATTTGATGAATTGACTTTAAGAACTACAGATCGAGATATCATTCGTATGCATGAATGTATACTGCTTTATTGAAAATACGCTGCTTCCGTTATTACATAAGCAGCCAGACACAATAAAAAAACATTTAAAAAACTAACAAAATCTAAATGAAGATAGCACAAGATAAACTCAAGGTGACAACGATCCAATCTTACGAAAGATCTAGAGGAATAGAGGGCTTGGGTAATTTATACATCTGTTGATATTCATCTGCAAATACAATCAACAAACCCAATTGCTTAAGCAAATGTTTTGAGGATATCAATCACAAAGTGTTAGCATAGAATACATCTCGATACGCATTACCTATCGAGTGCTTGTGTCTGGAGCTCAGCCCCTAAAATATGCCAGAACTCGAACTTTTCAAGTAGATGGCAAATATTCGTCAATCATAGCAGAGCATAAATAAGTTAGAATCAAGAAACTGAACGCAAACCACGACATATCAGTTCAAAAGCAATATGTTGCCACCAAGTGCTTACCAAGAATCGAACGTCGCTTCAAAGTCTCGATCAGCATGTAGGAGACATAAAATATTTCTGCCGATTTCTTAAGAACCTACAAATATTAAGGTTTTGTCCAGAATATGATCGGTTTGGTTCTTTAGACATTGGATTGAAAACCAAAACATCATGACGCTGAGGGCTATTTTGTAAAAAAAAATTTTTTTTAAATAGCTGGTTACATAAAGCATGTATCATTTAAGAACGTGGTTGCTGGTTAAAAGATAATGGCGCTACTATTAGATGATAATATAGATTATTGTGTGATTTGTCCGATTATGAATACCTACTACTGTATTGGATACATTTTTAATTCAGTTGCATCTTAATAGCGAATTTCTTTACTTTTAGTTAGTATTCCTATGCTATACTTTCATTTTGACCATCATTTAATGTTTACTTTATTTTTCCTGCTGTTTTGAACCATTAACTGAAGAAAAATGAAACAAAAATTAGTATGAAATTTTTTTTATTTATTTTTTCGTCATGGCAACTGTGTAAGCGTTAATGGCCATAACGATTGGCACAAACAGTATTGCATAAGCTAGATCGCTATCTTGTTTCATATTTAGCGACTTACACATTCCAGATAGTTTAGCAACTTTTCAAATTGGCGCTTCGAAAATGATGTTAGATTTTTTGATATTGACCCCCAAAGCGACCCCCAAACGACCACAGGCCCTACTACATTACAAAAATAATGCCGAAATTTATCTGTCGTTAACTTCATTTGACAGAAAAATCCGCTTCGCTAATGTAATAATACGTTCGGAATTACGCAACAGAATTGAAGGAAAAACATATCTTTTTATTTAAAATAATTGTTTTATACACGTGCAGATCTGATTAGTTTGTTTCTTTCTAAAATACCATCGTTTAATACCCTGATAGTGAAATTCTCTTACTTGACAGCAGCTGCATTGGTCAAGGCCAATTCGTTTTTCCCAAAGAGGTGAAAGCTGTCAAACGCCGTTTGACGTACCAATTCCAAATTCGCTAACGTGATATATGTAGATTATGATTATTTATAGGAAGACACAAGAGAGGATCTGAAAAAGTTTCATAATAAAACTGCTGAGGCAGAAAAAGGATATTTTAATTAGAAAGACAAATTTGACCTAAAATTCCGTTTCGTAATTCCGAGCGTGTTCTTACATAAGCGAAGCGGAATTTTCTGTCGAAAGCATTAAAATAACTGATCAATCATTTTCAACATTAGCCGACATCGTTAAACACTGCCAGGGTTGCGAGTAGTATCATCTGATCAAAATCTTATGGTATTTTACACCTTTTTCCATCTACGTTCGAATCTCGTGCCATTTGCATCGAATCGCAAACCGCCTGCATCGAATCGCATGCCACTAGGATCGAATGAGTGCATCTACGGTTGAATCGTGTTCCAATACGGTCGAATCGTGTGCCATTACGTTCGAATCGTGTGCCGCTACCATTGGATTTCTGAAAGGTAGAGCATAGTAAACTGTTTGTTTACGTTTGCAAACTGCTCCCTTCTTCGCCGATGGCAATTCGTTTGTAAAATTCAAATAAAAGGTAATTATTCACTGATTACATGTAAAATCCTTGTTATCAACGAATATCGTGGTCCCTTGTTGTTGGTAAAATCCTTGTTTTCAACTAATATTCGGTGTTTGTTGTTGATGGTAAAATCCATGGTTTCAATCAATGTTCGTGAGCTCAGAGAATTATCCCCTTTTATTAGTATTTTACAAACAAAACGCTGTCGGCTAAGAAAAAAACAGCTTTTAAACGTAAACAAACACACGATTCGATCGTAGTGGCATATGATTCGACCATAGTGGAACGCGATTCAACCGTACTGGCACGCGATTCAACCGTGGATGCACGCATTCGATCGTAGCGGCATGCGATTCGAAGCAAGCGGTTTGCGATTCGAACATAGCTGGAAACAGGTGTATATAATCTTTGATTTTTATTCATTTTTTTTGGTGTGTTATTTGTCGAAAGGATCACTCCCATGAAACATTGCGAGGGTTGCGAGCAGTATCATCTACAAGAAATTTGAAGGTATTTTAAATAATCTTAGTTTTTATTCATAAATTATTTTCTTTGCGGTGTTTTTCGACGAAACGATATTTTGTGGATTTTTGAAAAATAAAATGTCAAAAGTTAGTCGTTTTGTTTAGATGTTACAAATCGCACTGTTATCCCATCAAACATTGCGAGGGTTGCGAGTAGTTTCATATGCTCGAAATTTTATGGTATTTTAATTAAATTTTGTTTTTTATTCATCAATTTACCAAAAAGTATCAAAAGATTTCGAGCAGATAAAACTACTTGCTACCCTCGTAATGTTTGACGGGATAACAGTGCGATTTGATCATACGAAACACCTCATATTTAACATTTTATTTTTCAAAAATCCACAACATAAGAAACAGTATCTTTTCGACGAAAAACATCGCAAAGAAAATAATGTATGAATAAAAACTAAAATTATCTAAAATACCTTAAGATTTCGAGTTGATGATACCACTCGCAATCCTCGGTATGTTTCACGGGAGTGATCTTTTCGACAAATATCACCGCAATAAAATAATTAATGAATAAAAATCAAAGTTTATATAAAATACCATAAGATTTCGATCAGATGATACTACTCGCAACCCTCGCAGTGTTTGACGGGAATGTTAAATTTTCATTTCATTTGATCGTGCTCTATTTCCCAATCGGTGCGAGATTTTTATGACATTTTCATTCAATCTTAAAGGCCAGGGGACATTGTCCGTACTTGCTAATGTGTTTTCGATTTTCACTAACGCATCTGGCAGCGCCATTCCTCCACAAGGGTATTCAATTTTGGTGGATTTTTCAGAAATAAGTATTATATTTCAGCTGTTTAGCTAGCTATAATTTGTGCTTTTTAAACTGTTTGTGAGGTGTTATAGTTATAACTGCTAAATTTACGGGTGAAAAATCTGGTTTTTCTCACACCCTTAAAATCTTAACTCGAATCTGGAAAATGTAAGTTTATTGCTCTGTCACTGCTACACTATATGCATGGATTCGAATTGTGTGTACGGTATGGACAATTGTTCAACGTTTAGGAAAAATAGTGTTACAATGTTGAGCTGGGCTGTAATCATTAAATCGGGAACCCTTCAGTTTCGTTTTGATTATGAATTGATAAAGATGTTTGAATGATGAAATGCAGACATAGTGCAACCACCCAGAACGAGTTCCCTTTATAACGAGTTTTTCGCATAATGAGCAAATCTCAATGCTCTACAATACCCCTTTTAATGCGTAAAATCTCGCATAACGAGCAATTTAATTTTTGATCCCAATCCGAAATCGTGATCATTTCAATCCGAGACTCTTAAAGCTTCAATACTAAGAATCGTTACATATAAAGCTATTTCCAAAAGAGCTATGTATAAGTATGAAGGAAGAGTGTAAGTGAGGTGACACATAAACGCCCACAGTCAGTCCAAAACTCACGAGGTCATACAAAAATCGACTTCACATCCAAATAACTCTATACATATTCATATTCATATTCATTCTGTTCAGATCAGATGGCGGAGCTGAGAGTTTTGCTGCGCTTATTGACAGGAGGAGTAAAGAGGTAGTGTCTTCAGTTTCATTGCTCCATCTATTTCCTTCTTATTCGACAATATTGGAGGCTCTCTTCGTCATCGGCAGTGGAAGTGGGTAGGACGTGGATTTTAGTGTGTAGTGTACCTTCTTTAAGCGTATATCACAAGTTTGATGTGTATTGATGAGTGTGATTTTGCATGCATTCTTTATGTGCTTGCTCGTGAAGGCGAGAATTTCAATACTAAGAATTGATCAATGCATTACTGTTTCAACTTAGAGGTTTTCCGTATGGTTTTGATCCAAATAATTTATATAAACCTGCTTTTTCTTGACCTGGAATCAATTGATTCACTTTTCATACAAATTGTATGCAAAAGAGCCTACCACATAACGAGTTTTTTTGCAAAACAATTGAGTCATTAAAACAGATTAAACTCGTTATGAGGGGTACCACTGTATTTGGGGGTTATGAGGTGTACCATTGTAAATGAGTGTAGGCAGGTGCAATATTCAATATAAAACAAGGCAACAGAGTTAGGTATTGTTCAAGCCAGGTTCAAAATGTTTCATTGGGTTGTAGCGCGGTCTAACGAAGACCGACGGTTAGATGCTTTGAACATTTACAATATAACTAGAATGCGAATGTGACATAAATATTCAGAGAAATATTAGTTTCCATTAATTTCTGGATATTTTAACATTTATTCAATAAAAAGAACAAAAATAATTATTTGCGAAAAACAAATTTATAACGAGGTCATTGCATGTCATGATGTTGTAATACTTCAATGGTAACTGTTTGCTTTTGTACAAAATATTTAGATTTTCAATTAGTTATCTCTGGCTATCCGATATGATAGCCATAGGCCCCCAGTAATTTGTAAAAAATGATTTTAGCACATTTTTAATTATTTTTCAAATCCATGTAACTTTTATAGCAATCAATAAACGTTTTTGGCCATCTGTTTTGTAAAGCATCTTCTTCTTCTTCTTTGGCATAATAACCGTTGTTGGTCAAGGCCTGCCTGTACCACTTTTGAGCTTGGCTTTCAGTTACTTATGAATTATCCCCAATAGCAGGACAGTCAGCCCTACGTATGGTAGCACAATCCATTTGGAGCTTGAATCCATGACGGGCTTGTTGTAAAGTCGTACGATGTTGTAAGACTGTACCACGAGATCTGCCAAATTTGTATAGCTACACTTGAATAAACTACGAAAGAAGGTTGAATTAACTTATATTCCATGAACTTTTTTCATTTAGTACTATGTTGTTGCATTGTCTGCATTTTTCACTACATTTTTTCTGTTTGGCCTACTATTTACCACATTTTTCAATATTTTTGACAAACTTCGTTAAAGATGGCTCTAGAAAATCTGATAAAAGATTTTTATCATTTCCTGAATTAATTTCGAAACCTGCACTTTTGCTATGTTTGCCTTGCTGACGCCGGAACGCTGAATTGTTGAAAGAGAGTTCCCGTAAAAGTACTGGGTCATTTTGGTACGTGGATGCTGCATGGTCAGTCCTACCTTTGTTCAAATATCATTAAAATTTGATTTCTTTTCTGTAACACAATGCCAGTTACAGATAAAAATCTTTTTTTTAATTAACCTTTTCAAAATATTGATCTCGATTCGGAAAAAGTAATAAAAAGATAAAATATTGAACCATTTGGACAATAGTATACCCAACAGTATTTGCTATGCAACGAAAAGTGGAGACAATAAAACGAAGTATAGGTAAATGAATCAAATCTATGAAATTAAAGTGAAATCAACCTTCTAGTAGAGTAATTTACTTTATTACAACTATGGAAACTAGACAGTCAAAATAACGTTTATTAGTTATTTTATAAGCTACTTGGTTTTAACAGTTAAAAATTCCCTTAATTCCTTTTTCACTGATACTAACAAATACCTCATAATGACCGATCATATTTTTTGAAGGTATAGCAAAATCACTAAAAATAGGGGTGCGGTTATAGAAACTAATCACAGTATATAACTGGCTATCATATATGATAGCCACGGCCCTCCAGTTGTTAAAAGGTAGAGTGTAGGTTTAGTTTCATTTTGCTCTTGCAACCAATTATTTAAATTTGTGTACAAATAACACAGAAAATTGCTCTTGCATAACGATCGTATAATATAACAGTATTTCAAATGTGTACTTGATTAAAAGTGCTGTAATACATTGAGTCTGTGGCATATTTTAGTACATCACTTGTTACTTTCAATTGGTGAAACCGAAAATGGCAGTATGGAGAGCTAGTTGATATTTTTTTAGACAATCACATTATATTGAGGGGAAAACATGCAGGTTATTGTGCATTTAAGGTTTTATTTCATAATTTAATTTGTTTATCATGAAAATGAGATTTATTTTGAAATACATTTATGCAACAAAATATATAATTGTCATATTTATATTTATTGAATATTTTCATTAACTCCAAAACTCTCAGTTCCGTTCAGACTCATTTCCTTATTTTTTAATGAATTCTATAATTTTGTTTTGGATTTTCAGTCAAAAATAAACCAAAAATTAGATTATAAATATTTTTATTGTTGGTATACATATAGCAATTCAAAATGCTGCTAGGAGAATGATTTTTTTTATAAAGACGGTTGCACATATGCCAGTGAAGTAGAGAATGGGCATCGTTGTATTGCGTAATTGTCAAGCACTATTTTTAAATCTAAGTAAAAGTAAAATAATGATCTCAATCGCCTAACGCAAATATGGTTTGATTGTTTCATAAAACATTACGGTTTAATCCCGTACATGTGACCTGTTAAAATGTTTTTCAATATAGCCTTGTTATAAACCCACCTGTGTATTATACCTACTTTGGAAAAAACGACGCGATCAATCAAATCGATCATTTATTCCATATATATGGTTTCCAAAGTCAATCCTGTTTCTCAATTATGGATAAATATGGAAAAGCATGAACTAAAACGATAAAATGCCATTAAACGACCAATTGGTGTAATTAATCAACTTTCAACATGCAAAACAATATGTATATAAATCCCATAAACTCTACATGTGTATTACGTACTATAACGCGTAAGTACAAAATTATGACGAAATGCTATTGAAAGCAGAATGACAACTATTCACATAACATGATAGGACAAAATATGATCTAATCTAGTTTACGATACACGATGCTGAGATCACTGCAAAAAACACGTAAAAAAATCAGAATGAACACGACAAATATATACACAGAATATAAAACGAGACTACAAAAAACAAACAAGGAATCCTACTAATAAAACTTTGCAGAAAACAATCGGAATCTATTGTGAGAAAATATAATTTTGTACATCATGTCTAATGCAGGTATTAACGTCTTCCTATGCTATGCTGTCTATTATTAATATAAAAATGAAGGATAGTAAACCAATAACTGTGGAATAATATGTAAGAAAAAACTGAGATGTTAAAATTAAAGACAAAAGCTACTTAATATGATAAACATTAACCTATGACGATTGATAGTAGACGACGAGAATCATTTTGAAAAATCCTACCCTACATAACAAAAAAATAGAACGATAATAATGCAATTTGAATGACAGAGCAAATTCGTTTGAGAACGAACTATTATATAAAATTATACATTTGAACAGCTATTTGATAAGTTGCACCATTCTAATGCTTTTAAGGCAGGGGTGTTACATGATAAAGAAATATAAAACGTACAATTAACCAGTTAAAGAACCAGTTCAGAGTATAGAAGCGTAACCATCGGTTCTACATTTCATCACTGATGTTGTAGATTTCCAGTGGTTCAAATATTGGGTATAAAACAATCACATGCTGAATGTAGAACTCAAAAGACAAGCACAAAAATACGAAGATATGTAACGTACATCATGACCGTGGTAGTTAATAATATATTGAACACTTACAGTCGATTGAGGGTATCTTTTCTACAGCTGAAATGTGGTTGAATGCAATAGCATAATGAAAATATATTTATAAAAAGATATGAATACATAAATATTTATTTATGGTAGGGGAACACTATAAAATGGATGAAAAGCAAAAGAATAAGTGTGTGTTCGAAAAAAGCCATCCAAATATAGAGAAAATTTTACAAACTGTGTCATATGAAACCATCATTATGTGGTACGTGCGGCATCTCAAAACATACGGACGACATAACTTGAAAAGTTAGGTGTACTGTTGTGTCCTCCGATCTCCAGTCGCACAACCAACGAAAAAAGAGGAAAATTCATGATAAATATATGAAGACTTGCAAAACTAAGAATGGCTACGTGGCTGATGATGATTGCAAATTCTTGGCTTTGAGAATTTAAAGGAAAATACAAACATACACACTCAATCAAAACTAATAGATTGGTGAGTAACTATTGTTGTAACTGTGAAGATGTCAGAATAAAAACAAGAACATAAATACTTTTATAAGATACGCCTATTTTATTGAAAGAAATGTTTACATGAACACGTTTAGCGTAAGTATAAAAAACAAATAAAAAATACAATCAAACACAGTAATTTACGAAAATTGTCAAGTCTGTAGAATAGGATCTAGGATGGGTGGCATTGAGATATATGATTTTTCCTTTTCCTTTTAGTTTTTCCTACGCCAAGACTATTTAGAGCAGCGATCGGCAAAGTCCGGCCTGCGGGCTAAATGCGGCCCGCGGCAACATTCAATCCGGCCCGCGAAAGGATATAACTGATTTTCAAAGATGGGAAGAAACGATTCGTACACTAATTACTGAAGATCTTTTAGTATACTATCGTACTTTTTCAACTTTAATTAACGTACTATGGAATGACGGATCGTTCAGTATGTCCGAATTCGAACCCAATATCCCCGTAACCTTTGCATGAAAAAATATGCCATTTTCGTCTGGCTGTATGAAAAACCAGGAAAGATAATTTCTTTACATTTACATATGTTGAAAGGGAATAATTTAAACTTACTTGCACAAATAAATTCAAGACTTTGCGAATTGCCTTTCATCAGTTATCAGGAATTTTCACCATGGTGGACAAAGACATGCATGATTTAAGAGTTTTTCGATTTTCATCAATTCCTCCTAATTTCGCTACAAAATTGTTAGAGTAAAGTTTTTTCATCACGTTGGTGCAAAAAACATCGATCGACAGACAACACAGGTGACGGATGTTGGACGCACGGAGTCCATTTTGGACGCTACGGGGTGCCATTCTTTGATCGCACACGCTTTTGATTCACTTTTTTTGGCCATCATGGTTAGAGTTCGATTGGTAGAGGTGTCAAATTTTGTCTGCTAACTAATGGGATACTACTTCACAAAGTGCAATTAACTTTTAATTAGTGCGGGTTAAGATAAACCCAAGAAAAATGGAAAATTGTTGTCCACCACATTAACGACAGTATTAACATTCTTTTAACACCACAATAAGACTATCGAAATGAAGGTCGCATACGAAGTTTTTTTAAGATAAGATACACTACAGTCTGGTTGCAATAAATTTGTTTAAAGTTTTGTATGCGACTGTCACCAACTTAATACATGGAAAACAAAGTTTTGGATATAGTGAAGTAGCTGCATAGAGCTATTCGTTCTTCTAAATTTCACACATATCAGTTTTTTTCTTTATTATATGCTATTGGAATATTTTTCATCGTATTTGAAAACATATAAGAACATTTCAATAAATCCCTGTTGTTTTAACAGGAACGACGATTACACGCTGTTGTTGTTGTCGAAGTGCTAAAGTTATTCATAAGGAATCATTAATCAATGTATCTAACATGGCATTACTTGTCCATAAACAATTTTTATAATTGCTAAATGCCCGTTTGCATCAATTATTCTTCAATCAATAATACTTTTGTATCATCCCCAGAATAACCTTAATATTTTTTACGGCGTGGGAGGATGGGGTCACCAAGAATCAATATTACTTGAACCAAAATACACTTTATATTACCCAAGTGACATTTGTTCGATAATGCTTTTCCATCCCGCTGCGCAAAGCGATCGAAAACTTCTCAAACTCAAACTGCAAA
>KB667458.1:9011-29469 GCA_000349065.1 Anopheles quadriannulatus
TTCAAAATGCCATTAACGTACACGCTCCGAAGAATGTGGCTCGGCAATTTGCAACCGTGGAAGGAGTCCCCTAGAGTGGCTTGGGTGACCGGATTTTTGAATACGACCCTGGGTCAAATTTTTGCCGAAAAGGTCGGGAAGGATCATTTGGGCTCTGATTTACCAGAGCGGTTACGGTCGTTGGTTATGCATGATGAAACCAATGTCGATGTGCAGTATGGACACTTTTTTGTGTGTGTGATATTTACCTTCTTCTTTTCTGTATCGACTTAAAAGCAATCTTTTTTTTCTGTTGATGCTGCTTGCCTGGGAGCCGAA
Organism: Anopheles quadriannulatus; assembly: GCA_000349065.1. Taxonomy (NCBI): domain Eukaryota; kingdom Metazoa; phylum Arthropoda; class Insecta; order Diptera; family Culicidae; genus Anopheles; species Anopheles quadriannulatus. The sequence goes on from KB667458.1 coordinate 9,330, forward strand.
GCTGGATTATGTAAATAGATAAATTTCTGGGACGGTATTAACAGAGCACAACATGTTTGACATAATAATAACGGTATGTGGTCTGATGAATCCTGGACAGGGACGGGATGCTCAGCTCTCCTATAGGTGTGTGCCTTTGATACACTAACGACCTTTGCATGTTTTTTATTTTAGCGCCAAGCTCACCGACATGTTATTAAAAAAATCATCAGTAGCTCCAGTATGGTTTATGATATGTTTCTTCAAGAAACCACACCCTCACTCTCAGCAGGTAAACAAGGCATGAGTTACATTTGGTTTGCCGACGGAAATGAGATTTAATAAATTACAGTTTATGGTGAAATGGGTTTAACTGGTTTTTTATTGCGGATCTTTGTGCAACATAACGTTACACATGATTTCGTATGAACCCAGTGCGTGTTACCTGTAATGCAGAGTTATGGCCATAATGAACACATCACGCAATGCAAAATTTGAACCCTTCAGGTCTTCTGCGAAGGGTCTAGCAATTTCCGGAGAAAAGATAATTACGAACAAAATATTCGTTGGATTTTCCTTTGCCTTGAATATTTAAATACATTAAATATCGCTGAAACTACCAAGAATTGCAACAATGGACTTTATATTATACAGTGACTTTCATTCCCGGACGGTCTGTGGGCATACTGTGATTGACGACGGTGTTAAGCTTTGACCGTCGTTGTCAGATTCCTCGGCGTTATAAAAAGACATGTTCGGAAAATCGTTCCTCTTAACACATTTGTTTTTGTTTATTGTTGAAGATTTCGAAGGAGCTATCTTATTTTAAGCATAACATTAAGTGAAATCTTTAACATTTAAGATTTGCACGACTTACATCGTACTGTAAATCGTACAGAGAACATTAATACATGTGAGGCTGAAAATGCTGCGTAGCCCATCGAACAGCTCAAGAGTGACGATGAATCTGTACCTCGGAAGTGAAGGTTTAGTGTGCTCGTTGTTTGACCCGGAAATTATTGCACTCAATCTCAACGGGGAAATCCAACCTTTTTGCGCGATACTGAGCATATTCTCTGGGAGCGTTCGTGCGCGACTGTATGACATAGATTGCATGGCTTGAAACGAACACAAGGCTAACACGAACAGTGTTATATTGCGTTTGAGTTTTTTGGATTTACTTCTCACTATCAAATGAAATAATTTTAATGCTTGTGTATTGGCTTAAGTATGCTCTAAGCAGTCGGCATCTGCTAGGCGTACCTTCAAGTTGGTACATGCAATGAGTAGTGCACTAAGCTTGTAGGGTGCTCGGAGTGTATTGATAGTGGCATGTTAGGGAGCGATATTGGGTGTATGAACGGGGATGGGTGGCGAATTGCAATAAGTTATCCAGTTCCATTTTCCTAAAAGCTTTCCATCCGATCAAGCGTACAATGAGCAAACTAGTCGGGCTAGGAATAGGTAGGGATAGGCGAATTGGAAAAAGCGCAATTTCATCCTTGCGAATGTACACACGCGAACATACATACGGTGTCTAACTCGGACGCAGGCACGCACACATCCCTTCTTACATTCCGCTTGCCTGGGGAAGAATTCCTCATTCACCGGACCACCATTCAACCCCTTTTGGCAGAATCGTCAATCACGATCGGTACGTAAACCGGGCAGACGCTTTCTCGCTCATCGATGGTGCTCAGTGACAGTAATCCACGGTACTGTAATTGAATTATGTTCGCTATCGCTGGTGGTGCCGGGAATCGCACTTTCTGCACCGCGTGGGAAGTGGATGGGTGAAGGCACTGCTAGCTGCTCATGTCAAAATCATAAATCAAACAATCATTTCCAGCTCATTCGTTATCTCACACCGAACCGCATCGAAAGTCCGGTGTAGAGGTTAGGGTTGGAAAATCATTGCAGAGGGTGATAGTATAATGTCGATTGGCCGGTTGCCCGTGACCAGTGGCCGCCGATGCATGCCCAAGCTACTCCCGACTGGCGAATGAATTATGTGACGGCTGAACCTCCGGTGATCCATGGCATCAGCGAGCAATACCCAAATGACGATAATATTGTAGCGCCTGCTGGCAACAAAACAATCATATGAAGTTCATGGGGCCAGGTGACTTTGGGATAGCTTGTACTGTGCTGCTTAGTGGAAAGTAGAGCAAAACCAGAAGCTTTCAAGATGCTTTCAGCTGCAGTCGGCCGTAAAGCAATGCTACTTAAGTTCATGCTCCTTTTAAGAAAGCTGACGGTGCAGCTAGTTGCTAGCTTCTATTTTGAAATAAATTCTATTCAATAACTTTAACGTACACGGCATTTAATCGAAACTTTCGGAACAAGATAATACTTGGAATTAATTTTGATCCAACAGTTGATTTGTCGCTTTTCGACATTTTTTTACTGGCGAGCTCTATCTTCATTTATTACATCAATTCTTTATCCATTATGGTTCTTCGAGTTCCTTATTCTTCCTGAACAACCAACAAAGTCCGACAGTATTTCTCTTATGAAATTTCTCTTTTAATTTATCCTCTATGCTTGAGCTCACTACCAACCCTTTTCCACAAAGCCGTTAACCGTATCCCACTCCAACCACCATAGAAAAAAAATTACGCACCATAGAAATAGAGTTCAATCGAACACGATTGAACTGAAATATGTAGCCTTTTGTGATGTACCGGTCTGGTGGTACAGTCGTCAACTCGAAAGACTTAACAACATGCCCGTCATAGGTTCAAGTCCCGAATAGACCGAGCCCCCATACGTAGAACTGACTATCCTGCTATGCTAACAATAAGTCACTGTAAGCCAAGCCCACTTCACTAGTGGGTGGTACAGGCAGGCCTTGACCGACAGCGGTTGTTGTGCCAAAAAAAAGTGTATGTGTGTGTGTGTGTGTGGGTTTGCCCGGAGTGTGAATCTTATCTGTTTGCTGTTGGATTTATAAACCAAAAATACTGGGCTGCACGCTAACGCACAAAACATAATGATGATTGATTATTTCGTACACCACCGCGCCGGGCAAAGTTTATCTTCGCCTGTCGCCATTGCTCTGGTTATCTTGCAGCTTGACATTTTCCAAATCCAGTCAAAAGCGCTCCAGCAGACGCGTCGTTGCTGTGCGAATGAGTGGCCCAGATATCAGACATCAATCAATAAGGCGAGACAGAAGTCGGTTAGTGCGCCAAATTTTCACTCCTCGACAAGTGATGCTTTTGCTGGACAATACAGGCCAGTTCAACCAGTTTTTTTTTGTTCGGTGGTGGAATGATGGAGAATGTTAGAGTGGTTGGTATTGAAACACTTTCCACGAGGGGTACATGAAACACGTGTGCAGTGGGGCTTTGATGTTTTTTCCCCATACCACTGGTACTGGTGAGAGAGTTAAAAAAAAGGTCATTTCTGGAGAATGTAACGCATGTTTCATTTGACGTTTCTGTTACACTTTTTCAATTAAAATAACGAGGCAGCATACAACATTTATCCATAGTTGATTAGCAGACCTCAAAACAAAACACATACGTTCATTGGATTTTTTTTAGGGGATGCACGTTGTTTTAAGTACGCGCATACACATTTTCACAGAAAGTATTGCATCAAGTGTTCTTACACTGCAAGGAAAACGGCATTAAGATAAGTGTTAAAAATGCCCTAACAATGTGTTAAATGTGCCCTACTGAAGCAAATACTTCGTTTAATGTAAAAACTGGGTTGCAAAACAGCCCTAAATGAGTGCAGTATAAGATGTATATAAAAAAATACACTGGCAGACGATTGAAACTTTATTTTATTCCGCATCCGCCATTTACGGATTGAATCCGCATTTTCTTCAGGAACATCCTGTGAAGTGTCCGAACATGTTCTTCCGAGCCGATTGATAGTGATCGATGGTGACGAGAAGCCTAGAAAATGCTAGATAATAGCATTTAATACCGAAAACAAGTAAAATACTAGTAACTAGATTTAGTGATGCAAACATTTATAGAATGTCCAAGCAAAATGTGGCTCTCTCAAAGATAGTCATTACAATTCCAGGGTAAAGTTTATATTGGGATGTAGACATAGAACAGTATCATAAATGGTTGGCAGCCAAGTATACCTTACATTCCTCACCAAATTTGTGGTTTTTTGTTGAAATCACAGGCCACAGACAGGCAACGGCAACGGATGGGAATGCTCATAATTTGGTCATTTAAAATTGGTCATTTTTCCTTTCGTTTGCACAACATTTTCATCAGCTGGCCGTTCTACCGCTCTTTTCAGCACAACGATACACAAACTTAAGAGAACGCATCACTCCCTAAGCCGTATGCTTCTTTTCGGATAACTTTCCCGGTGAAGCTGTAATCTGGGTGATAATCGAGCAATCTTGAGAATTGTGTTTCTTGCCCAAGAGCCTCACCATCGATACAGGCCGGCCGCAACGAGAAGCGATAACGACGAATCTTCTCATTAAAGCCGTATGCCCGAGTTGTGGGCTGCATAAATTTGCATAAAATCAATCGACTACCGTTGTCTATTTCAGTGCCTTTTGCGCTCGTCTCCCATTTTTGCCAGATGGTGGAATGGAAAGACCCCAAAAAAAGCAATGTGTCTTGGGAATATGTGAACGCAACAGTTTCGGAGGAAATACAGGGGATTGTAATCGAACACAGAAAAGGAATATTCAAAATCGTAACGCAACATATCGTTGCTTAAGTGATAGGCGATGCTCGATATGGAGAAGCCAGTCGGTTCATTACGATGGAAATTTGTGTCCGAAATTCCAGATTTCATAGAACGTGCAACATTTCTTCGGATAGGTCATGCAAGGTGGACAGCAATGTACATCTCATTTGTGTCCAGGAAACGACGTGGGAGAGGAAGGAGCATTGACTAAAAGCATTGCATTCGAAAAGCAGACAAGGACTACAAAATGACCAACACACGTTGGTTGTTGGAGCAATTTTCCTTCGACCATGCATTGTGAATTGATAAGAAGCAACTGTCCATGGGGGTGAACATGGGAATAGGAATTGATATTTTTTCCCAACTCTCAGCATTTCACATTTACATGTTCCATACGTCCCAGTGAGACCTAATCGGTTAAAGCGTCGTATATCCAAACAATTTACTGCTCGCAAAGTATCGTGTCCGTACGGATGCAAATGAAATCTAATCTTTTCTACATTTTACATCGGCAATGGCTATTTGTGCTATAAAAATCATTTGAAATGCATATGATCTGATCGAGAGAGCAATAAAAATAAAGAAAAAGATAAAGAGAAAAAAAGAGGAACCCTCTTCAAAGTGGTGAATGAAAATGGAAATCACGATCGCGAACACAAGGGTGAAACTGATTGTTCTTTCTTAACTAGCATTTCTCGATTTTGCAGCAGAAAATGTGGCATAAAAACTGAAACAGACTCTTCTTGCAAACTCATTCGCCAGCTGCTGGTGATAACTGCCACATGAAAATTGTGGATTCGTAACACGTTTTTACGCTTTTGTGTTTTTCAGCAAGTGAGTTTTAACTGGAAAAGTTGCACAATGTCAATCGAAAAGGGAAAACGGGTATTGGTTTTTACCTGAATTTTTGTAGAAATAGATCGAATCTGATATTTGATCATTTATGCTCCAGTCATGCTATGCAAGCAGTGCTGAAGTCAAAATGAATGGTTGAAAATTAAACTTATTTCAATTTGATATATGAGCCGTGAAGCAGGCGTTTGATTGAAAATCAGCAACGATAGCAGTTACCATGATCCCCAAGTAGCAGATCAATGGTCGGTGTCTAGTTAAATGAAAATTTATTTACGTACGACGAGTTATTTTTCATGTTTCGTACTTCAAATAAAATGATTTAAATTTGAGGGAGGGTGGTTCTAAAATAGATTTTTTGATTTACTACTTTCTCTTTGATTGATGTAAACAATAATACTTATACTTGTTTTCGCACAATTTAGTCTCAGAAAATACCCATGTCAGAGGATACCGATAACGAATGCAATCGACATTTGTTGATTTTTGCCGGTGTTGTTAACACTCACAACTACAAAATTATATTGCTGAAGGTCTAACTGTTTTTTTTACCACATTGAATTTTCTACGCATTCCCTTATACATATGATTCTTGCTGTATTCATACACATTGGAATTCAAATTAAGATAAAAATTGGAAAAGGAAACAATTCCCTAACTTATAACCACCATGTATTCGAGTGTTAGAAACTTTGCAAACATTGACCCAAGTCACTAAAAATGTAACACGTGAGCAAACAATTTCACGCCTACTGTCTCCTCCTGACTATATTGATGTGTATATTAGTGTAGCAAAGTGTGGCCAATGTGGTAACCTTTTTAATGCTGTGCTGAATGGTTACTAAAAAAACAGCTTCCTGTTGAGATGGTCCATGTTTTTGAGTACCAGGTTCTTCAGTGTAAAGCTTTTATAAGCTTATATGATGCTTTGCTTGTTTTTGTCGTCCGAACGGACAAAAAAAACCAAATCGACCAAAAAGATACTGAAGCCGAAAGCTCATATCTCCTCAACCTAAGAAATAATCTTCAACGGTAGTAACCTGAGGAACCACCTTAGGTGGTGGATACAAAGTATGCGTACTTTCCAGGATAAAATGTTGCACAAGCATGCAAAAAAAGTACACGCACGGTTCAGTAAAATTCAATCAGTGCTTGTTGTTGTTTGCGCAGCGCTAGAGCCTTTTAGGCCGGTGTGTCTGCGAGATACTTCAGAACACCGAAACCGTTGCGTACCGCACGCCTTGCTACTGATAATTAATGTTAGTAATGGCTCTTGTTCCCTTGGTTTTTCATACACTTTTGCATTCAGTGAAATTCCGTCTCACGTCTCACATATTGTTCTCTCCTCGTTCTTATAGCTTTCAATGAATGCAAGGCTGATAAAGAACTTCAGTTCGATTCACTCACAAAGACACCGGTTCTCTCCAGGTGCTTTGAAACATGCATGTGGCTGCTGTTGGATGCAATGCTTTGACCGGCTTTGCAAGGTTGCCAATATGAACGGCAGATGTTTCGATCTCTTTATCAATATCAAACCCATCAACCGGTGTCTTCGAGCATCCTGCAAATCGTGCTTGGCATGCCGCTCGCACGCGTACTGTGAGTGGCATTGTTTCATTTGAAAGAGGTTTACCCAGTTTCTGTTCTGCGATGGAAAGGTGTGGCATGGAATCCATTGCTGCGATGGAACGGTGTGGCATCATTTTCACAGCGAAACAAAACCCGATTTTTAATTCTCTTTTCATAAAACACATTTCTTAGTGTGCCTTTTTTTGCCTGTGCCATGCACACTTTCCGCACACGCAAATCATTCCCTTGGCTGCCAAACCCTTATCATACAGCCGGGATATGCGAAAAGGATATGAATTTTGTAACAAAACAAAACGCAAAATGGTCCTTTCGTTTTTTTTGTACCGCTGTGTGTGTATTTTGGGCATTTAGACATTCGATAAGCGTTTTCCCAATGGTATTGACAAGATAGGAAAATGGATTTTAGGTGACACTTTGTTGCGTGGACGTAGCTTTTAAGATAAATTATTCTTTAATATGAAATGGTGTATTTCTGAACAAACTCCCTGGGAACACACCTGAAGCCATACGATTTTACTAATGGCACCCGGTTCGCTATTTTTATACCAAAACCAGTTGCTGATGAACTTAAAAACTTCATCGGCTTTCTAGGCTTATATGTTCTTGTTTTTTCCCCAAAATAAAAGTCTGTTAAAATTTAAGTAACATATTTTCTGAACTGCGTTTACTGGTCAAATCAAAAGCTGCTTTATTTCCATTCAACGATAACGCTAACCCCTTTTACCCCTCCGACGGTGCGTTGGTCGCATGTTTCCCAATGAATTTTTAGCTCATCTAAATGTTAATGAGTCGACAACTGCTCCTCTATTTGTGTGTTTGTGTGTGCTAAAACGCACCATCGTTCGTAGCAAATTACAGACCTGACAGCGGTGGCATGGCAGGTTTTTGCAGAATGTTTTCTCCGCCGACAAAAAGACGGGCGTGCATTAGAAACAGCACCTGGCTCTACGTCACAAAAAGAGGAAAAATGTAACGAAACAATATAAATAAATGATAGCAAAAGCAGGTTAAGTATTGATCGGTGTTCTGCAATGCGTGTTTTCACAAATTCCGTGTAGCTGTCACGCTTTTCCCATCGCTGATAATGTTCCGGTGAGTAAATTCCAAATGCAAAACCCACCCAATCCTCCTTTACTCACTCACTCGTATAATCAAATCAAACACAAACTTACTGACGTGGCTGTGTTCCAGATTCGATGGTTTTGTTGCCTTCCATTTTCTACTCTGGCTTTATATTTGCGATTCCGCGCACCACATTACCTGGCTGTGCCAAATAAATTGACCACAACATAGAAAACTAGGGATTCGTTTGACACGTACCGCACCACCAACATAGGGTCACGGTGTGTTGCTTTTGGTTTTGCGCTCTTTCAATCGCGTTCAAACAAAACCTACCGTGAAGCTAACAAATTGTACGTTTTTGTAGGAATGTCGGGTTGTGCCTGCGTGGAATAATATTGAAAACTGTCATCAAACCTCAAACACACATGGCAGGAAAGGAAGAGAGGAACCCCACACAGTGTCTGAAGGCATCGGCAGCGAGCATCGTAATCTCATCGAGCGCCACATATATAAAAATAGGGGATCAAATGATCACTCTTGTGTTCTAGATTGTTTAGTTTTAAATGCTGGTCATTAAGATTAACGAATTTTATTCAAATTTTAATTTGAGAAAGATTTTCAGTAGCTTAATCGGCGTCAAGTTAAGAAACATGGGTTTTATTCCTTATCTTAACAATAGAGCTACATTCTCCCTTAAACACACAGATGTTTGAAATACTGTCCTGATAACCTTAACGGCTATTGCATGGGCTACCGCTACTCCTCATTACCGTATGCGGTTCACACTGTGTTGTGAAATAAATTTAATTAATGCATCACAATTTTGCACACTGTTACGTGCACATTCCGTCACCTCGGTCGACTTGGTCGGTCATTTACACCCAGTTCTCGTTCATCTGCACACCAGCCAAATTTACTCGCGAACGGCGGTTTTAACCTCTCCGACATGGCTCCGAGCACGGTGGACATAACACGGTGTGACCTATTTGGGATAGCTGGAGGCATGAGATCGTGACGTCAAGTAAGCTAGCGAAATTCAGCTTCCGTTTTGCAGGCGGTAAGGATTGCCTGACGAGAACAGGATTGTCCTAAATTTCAACATAGTTACGGGATACGGCCCGAGTAAGGAGGTCTTTCCCTTTTTGGATAGGTGTCGGTGTTGTGGGATACGTTTATTGTTTGTATGGATTATAATTCTTTCTTGCCAACACGATATCCGGATTCTGGGTACCCTCGGAAAATAATGTTTTATGGCCGGCTTGTGACCGCAAGACAATAAGCTCAACAGGACACAACACTATAGTTGAAGAGAGGAATGGCCGTTCCTCAAGGCGAGGACACACACGACTGATTGCTTTTCGGGTATGTTTTGTTTTTGGTATTTGTCACAACCAAATCCTCTTTCCGATAAGCCGATTGATTTTTGTCATTTATATTAAACAGAAAACAAACAAAAGAACGGTCAATAAAGGATGGTTTCTAGGACGCAACAATTTAACGGTGCTGTTCTCGAGTGACCTAAGCTGTGCAGTGCTTTTATTATCTACGCTCAGATGCAACTTCTCATGGCAGCAACATTTGCTCTTGGACTTCGCCTAGGGGGAACTATCTTTGTTCCATTTTTCCTAAATATTTTCTTCCCGCTTTGAGGACGTTTCATTCTATCCTCAGGGGAATGGATACTCTCACTCATTCACATTCAAACGTCTTCACAAACGTGTCACCAAGGCAGCAAGATTGAGCGGGAATCGTTTGTTGTTGGCTGTGGGAGTAATTTATCACCATGTCACCAGTTAGAGGACGCCCTGAAGCTGATCGGAAATACACGTGATCTGCGTTAGGTGACTGATGGTTGGGAACCGATCCGTCGTGCCGGACATGTTGAAGAGATTTTTTTTTATTTAAATTCTACAACACTTCATTGGGAAGACTTGGTGAAGGTGGTGGTGGAAGTGATTGGGTTTGTATAATTTTTCCCACAAGACCAAAAGCCAAACTGTGAATCTGAAAGCGTCATAAATCTTAGGCTTATCTGTTCCAAAAACACTTTGCACTCCGTGAATGGGCCAGTCTGGGTGCGTGCTTTGCAAGTATAATCGGCCCGAACAGGGGTGTGTATTGGAAATTTTAAGGTGCCATCGTCGGTGTCACTTGGCCAACACAAACAGGTCACGCGTAACGGCAACCACAGGTATCGAATTCCTTAGAACGAGAATAACTGCGGGTGGAGCCAGATTAAGAGAGATTTATTTTTTATTGTTACTCATTTTTCATTATCTTTGCTACATCATCGGAACTTTTGATAGCAATATGAAACTTTTAGAGTAATAAATGGAGGTACAAGATGGCACTGAAGTACACAATCTTGAATTACCAGCACCTTTACTCTAAAGCAATTCACCAAATTAAAGGTATTTACCATTCCATTGCATTTCATTCCAAAAATTATTGAAAACGCATAGGAATTGAGAATCGAAAATCAACATTTCCGGCTACACTAAAAAGTTTGGCACTTGGCATGAACTTTGAATTATACTACTTTTTTTAATCGGCATTTTTACTTTGAGGGCCATGGAATGTGTGCACGCCGTCTTCAGGCTATGCTAATAAACTCTTTTCCTAATGATTTCAATTTTAACTTTCGCTCGTTCCTGCGTTAGACGCAGGAGTATTAAGGCGTTGAGCTAGGTGTGGGTCTCTTTGTATTAAAAAGGTGACCTGTAATTGAATTCGTAGCACCTTCCACACTCCATTGAGTTTCTCGATTATGGGGTGTGTTTTGTAGAAATGCTGTGTAAAAATGTTATTTCAACTTTTGCACCGGTTCTTAATTTTCATTCCATTTTTCACGCATCAACATAATCGGCAATCGTTTCTCAGTAGTGTAAGAAATTTTGTAACTTCCATGGGGCCATGATAAGAAATAATCATGTTTAGCATTTCGAAAATTTCGGGGGAATACATTGTCATAAGAGAAAAGAAAAACTGAATTTTTATTCTGCAGCTTATCAGTCTTTTTGTAAGTTGGTGTGTGTATTATTTCGAAAATTGCATTTTAGTTCTTTGGTGTGTTTTTAAGCAACAAAATGAAATTCAATTACCGTTTGCACGGAGTCGTGCGAAACGGGACCACAATTTATTTGTGATAACAACAGTCCCAAAAGAAACGCCGTGCGACTCGATTTAAAAGTCTTTTCAAGTGGAAATTCCTCCTGAATTTTTTCACGAGGAGATATTTGGCAGAAATGAAGAGTAAAACACAAAATTCATAAACATTATTTAACTCAACAAGCAGTAAACGAATTTGATGCCTCATTGGCAAACTCAATATTTTTTTCGATACCAACCAATGTCATACCGTGACCAACTTTTCAAGTCTGAAGAGAGCAACTGAACTCTCTGTTTGGCTGTATGAGAGTTCACACAACGCATGAAGATGTTACATAATTGCTTAATGAAGTGGATTTAACAAGTTGCACGGATTCAGGCGCTGATTTCAATGAAAACAAATTGGACGTGGATGATGATGAGAAATATGGCATCGGTGTGCAAACTTTTGAGTGGAAAGCTTCGTTGAACAAACAACACAAGCAAAAAAAAGTATCCTAATGTTTGCAGTTAAAGATAAATTTGATCGACATTTACGCGAAAACATTTGCTGCCTGTTTAAAGGAGAAAAGTGTGATTTTTAGTTTATTTCCATCCTTTCGATTCCACCCATTCCTGTAAGACAAAATCACGCTGTACTCGCAATTTTTTTGCACAAGACTCTTCCACTTCCCGTTTACTAAATATATGCTGTGCACGTCTCTTCCTAGGCTTCGGTGACGGGAAGAGAGCGACAAGGTTCAGTGGCCGCGGGCTCGAGTTTTAGAAAGCTGTCCCAGATTGCAAACGTTTTCCTATTCCTTTTGGTTCGTTTCGTTTGCCTCCCTTCTTTGCCGACGCGTTAAGCACGAACCTTCATTTGTGGAGCCGTTGGCACTGTAGATGACCTGGAATCCCATGTCACATCGCACACACGCTCCCAGTGCTTACCCGGTCACGAAAATTAGGAAGCTTGGTACGAGAGAGTGTGAGAAAAAATGTGCTTGCTGGGCAAAAATTCGATACGGACACAATATATGAACTCTACCACACCCGTATAGTCCACTTTGCCACCGCTAGTACACAGATCGAAACCTATTTCCCGAAAGACGATTAAGTCATGAAGCTGATTTCTAGTGGTAAGAAGGGAAACGAAAAATTCACCGCTTAATATGCCGTTGTTTTCCCCCTGAGCAGAAAGGACAACGAGGGAAGAGTGAAAAATTTATGGTCTGTTTCATACAGCGGTTGCAACCTAATAACCGCAATGAAATGAATTCCTCGGTACAGCGAGGTAGTGTTTCGGATGTTGGAGACGGTGTTTTGTGGTAAAATTGTTTCATCTTGTATCGCAATATTTCAGACGTAACGATACTCACTGGCACATACTTAAAGCAGCGAGATGAATGGCACAGTTTCAAAGAGCGACTATCAATCCGGCAATGTTTCGAAGTTTTCACAGCAGTATACATGAACGCGGTTTTGTTAGGTATTGATGGATAACATTTAAAAACACATTTCAAATAAACTTTCGATGGAACAACAGTTCATAAATAGTTTTGTTAAAAAAGCCTTAGTATCCGGACTCAACTGTACAGACGCAATGCACATTTTACCGACATTTAAAGCTACTTTTCTGCGTGAAAACAATTAAACATAAAAGAATGACAATTATTTCAATAAACTTCCTTCGCAAAACATGTACATACATTTAGACCCATAAATCGCAAGCATAGCAATTTATCAATACAAACAAATATTTCAATTTATTATTCAAGATTGGTAGCATACTAACACTTGCAGCTCCATCCAAAAGGAATACGGAAGAGAAAAGGTTGTAAAATGAACTGACACATCTAACTGATTCTAGCACGTGCTAGAGTGTTAGTGATTTTTCAAATTATTAAATGTTTAAATTAATTTCTGTGTTGAAATCCTTTATGTTCTGTATACCCTTTTGAGCCGGTCTCGTAGTACAGTCGTCAACTCGTACGACTTAACAACATGCCCGTCATGGGTTCAAGCCCCAAATAGACCGTGCCGCCATACGTAGGATTGACTATCCTGCTATGGGGGGAAATCAATTAGTCACTGAAAGCCAAGCCCACAAGTGGGTACAGGCAGGCCTTGACTGACATCGGTTGTTGAGCCAAAGAAGAAGAAGATACCCTTTTAAAATGTTGTTAATAAAAGAATGAATCAGAAATATACGTGTAGCAATACGGTTCCCCGCCACGTAACTCATCGGAAGAGGATGAATGAAGCACTCCAGTTTCAAACCAATTCTTCGCCAGCGGGAAACCTTTCGACCGTAAGATGCGATTTTCCCAGGGATACAGGTATTTTCCATTGATAGTATGTCGATATTCGAGCATTCCGTCTGGTTTTAGAGTATCGCGTAGTAGTTTTTGTTAAAGAGGCTATCAAAACGGCACTATTAGTAAAATCGATAAAACGATGCGAAAACGAACATAAGTAAACACTGCCATAGAAAATACTCGCGACGCGGAACGCAACACCATTAATCAACGTTCAGCCATATTGCACGTTGTTGATTTTTTTTCTTTTTGTTTTTTTCTTTTCTTTTGCTGACAGTATGTACATTGTGTGCAATGTTGAATTGGTGGATCTTTATTCTCCCCTTGCTATTTCTCCCAGTTTCTGTTTATTACACACTCAGCTTCCACGAATGAAGAGAGACGGTTGTTTGTGAAATATCGATACCATTTAATAGCTCTCTAATCCCTTCCCTGGCACACACACTGGTGACAAAAAGCTGACCTAGTATATGGCTGTTGGGTGATGATAATCAATTGTCGATGACTGTTAAAATTGGTAAAACTTTTATAAAATACAGTACAAAGTAAGTAGTTTGTATTGTGCGCGAGTAGCAGGCAACAGGCAAATTGTGAGAAATTGCAGCTGTTTTCCGGCATTGAAACTATATAAAGTCTATGGAATGCTTTTCCTGTTCACTTAATAGGGAAAATTTCCATGTGTGTGCTATTTCGTTTTAATCTGAATATTCATTAATACCGATAATTGAATTGGAAAATTTACCTTCCCAACTGTGTCACGAATTCATTGCTTCCGAGCTCAGAGAATAGTTGAATGCGATCCTTCCGCTTCCCGAGGCAACTTCTTTAACTATTAATTTGTTTTCTTTTGTATTAAAAAAAACTAAAGTCCCAAACGGTTAGTCGGTTGATTGTCATTGTCATTATACATACAGGCGAAAGATACACAGGAAAGAAACGAATTGTGTCTCTGTCTCAAAGGAACTTGTCGTCGTGGTTTGCTTCATGATTCATACTACTTACGGCAGATGGTAGGAATAATTATAAAGCGATGTTTCGAATGCTTGACGGATTGAATGACACGAAAGTATCAGTGCTCAGATCTGGCATGGAGAGGAAATAAAGCAAGAGGCTTGAAGAGCACATACCACACATCTCCTTTTGGGGGTAGCATTTTCTCTACAGAATTCTCATTTTGTCCGGATATTTATAGAGTTTGTCAACAAGCATTGCTTCTGTAGCCGGAAATAGATCCGATTTGTGCGGTGACAGGATCGCAAGTGATTTCTTTTAGGGCGTTTCGTTGGAGGTACTTTTGAATACATACACTTCTCAATGTGTATGTTAAAGTATGGATTCAGCTGAGTCTACAGCTAAAAGGGCAACAAATCTTTTTCAATAGCTCAAAACAAACAGGGCATGAATCTAAAATGGCTAAGACCTTCGTATGGGTTCTTACTTAAGTTAAGAATTAAAACATGCTTATGCATTTGAGCAGAAAAACAAAATGCAACAAAAAGCATTAATATTTGAAGCTTTAAGAAGAACTAAAGTTACGAGAAGAGCTAAAGAAATTTTCATATTAATTAGTTTTTCACATTTGCAATATGCAAAAAATCTTCTATGGTCTAAAACCTACACCTTGTCAGACATCATCACCATTGTCAAGGTTCTAGGGATTCCATCTCGGTTACATAACTTGACCCGCGTCCGTTTTCCCTACGGCTTCAGAAACTGCTTACGATAATGCTTGTCGCTTGTATAATTTACATCCCTACTCACAGCATCACAGACGGGTTA
Organism: Anopheles quadriannulatus; assembly: GCA_000349065.1. Taxonomy (NCBI): domain Eukaryota; kingdom Metazoa; phylum Arthropoda; class Insecta; order Diptera; family Culicidae; genus Anopheles; species Anopheles quadriannulatus. The sequence continues at coordinate 24,671 of KB667458.1, forward strand.
AGCGGGCTTTCCAGTAACTGAAAACCTCTCCGAGCCACTCGATCGTTGCTCAGTTACGTCAAGCGTGTAACGTGCGCCTTCGTTCGCCATGGCAAATGGTGTACAAAACAAAAGGATTCACTCAACGAATGCAGAATGAACGCGCGAGTAAGAGAGAGAGGGAGAGGAAGAGAGGAAGAGATAGATCGCAAAACAAAGAGGAAAAAAACTACCTATTCGGATGTATTTGATCGTATAAATAGTGTTCTGATAAATGGAATTGTCTCGTTTCGCAAATGAAACGCACGGATCCGCACTTAAATCCTGCACACATCTTGAGCGCTACAGTGCGACTTGCGCGGAGAAGGAGACAGCAAGGAGACGCTACGCGCGCCTGCACGTGTGTGACTATACTACCAACAACCGTTGGAAGAGCAAGAGTCGTCACAAAGAACACAAATCACCTGTCGCCGACAGAAATGAACTAGGTGGATTCTAAAAATAGCAATGAACTAACCAATGAACTAACAAATGAACTAATTAGGATTAAGACTAGAACTAAGATAAAATTGGAAGTAGGATGAACTATAGCATAGGATTAGATAGGAAGGCCACGCCCACTTTATAGATTAGGACAGCTAGTGCGATTAGTAGTTTAAGTAGTGTTAGTAATTAGGATGCGCGCGTAAAGTGCGTGGGCATAGAAGTCACATTAAAATAAGGGTGGGGGTATTCATCATAAGGACATAGGGCATAAGGAAACTAGGATTAGGAAAATTAGGATTAGGCATCGCTAGAGTAAGATAGCGGCGTAGAACGGCTACGCCGAATTAAATGAATAAAGTCAGTTCCGTTCTTCCCTAAGAACAGTGTAGCGTTTACTTACTCCGCTTGCATACGGGGTTGCGATTCCGTCACTGCAGACCTTTTATTGGGATAATTACCCGGTTAAGGATATCACCTATTTTGTCGAACGGCACTGAAGGATGAAACTAAAAACAAAACACCAGTACGCCCGTTTTGTCCGTTGCGTTTCTTTTGATTGGATGCGAACACAAAAGGTCATAACGGCGGCCATGTTTCCTCCTACCTGCTTTCTGGGTGTGTGTTTGTGATGGTTGAGCTTTTGTGGTAGTCCTTTGGAAACCCCTTTAAAAGCAGCTATCGCCACCACTTTCACGCCCTTCTACGGGCTTGTGTGAGTCAAGCTCAAACGACAATCAGCAGAGGACGCCCCGTGACGCCCTCGAGAAATGGTTTTTGAAATTGCCATGGTGGTGTTCTCGCCTGGCGCCTGGTTTCAGCGCAAAGAATAAGCTGCGAGCGAGGCCGATTTGTCTACTCTTAGACAGCAAATGGACCTTTCGTTTGAAAATGGATTTGTTAATATAAGTGCCTCCATCTTTGACCGAGGACGTATTTTTTTCCAAGTGCCAAGGTAATTGTAACCAAACCCTGAACAAACTGTCAACAGCAAGCAGTATGAGTAAAATCTAAGGCAACAAAACCAACCTCACTTCCCACACTTACAGGACACCAACAATAAAACATTTCTTGCTCTCCGTACACATCTTTTCGATACAAAAGCACATCCAAGGCACAACATTGTTCTCTCTTTTGTCGACATTTTGTGTGTGCGTGTTTTTTTTTTTCACATACCCTTTTTTCCCGGCTTCTTTCACGGAGTCATTTCTGGGTTCTGGATTCTAATTTTCACCCGAAACAACAAAAAGGCTTCTCATCTTCATCTCATCTGATCATCTTGGGGCGGTTCGTGTGTTGTGCCATTATCTTGCCATCTTCTCGCATCCATTGTCTGCCTGTACAAAAAGGCAACAACATCAAGCGAGTGGATTTTGACACAAGAATGCGTTGCTCATGTTTTTTCGTACTTCTTTTGTTTGTTTGGTATTACCTTTTTGGTAGCTTTCGAAGCCTCTTCGTTTGGAAGAGACCCAGAGGAGAATACAAACGGGGTTCTCCGCCCGTTCACATGCGTCCACAAACATCAGCAAGTCGAGTTTTTTTATGTGTTATACGACGCATTGACTAATGGAAGCGGCGCACATTAGTACTTGGTTTCGACCGCCGCACTGCTAGCCTAATGCAGGAGAAATTAGTACCTCGGCCCATTATGCATACGTAAGTTTTTGTTTGCCGTCGCAAGGCCGTTAGTGGTCAATAGTGGAGCTTAGCTGGTAAGGCCGGTTTCGAAACAAGCTCAATGGAAAGTAGCCAAATAAGCTTATTGCAGCAATTCTTGTTAATATTAAGAGGAAAAAACAAACATGCACACCTCCATTTCACTTTAAACGATTATCGACTGGTAGAATGCATTAGTTGAGTAAGCTGTTCCGGCAAAGAAGCATTTGTGTCAATAAGAGCATTGTTATATCGTTTTACGGTTTGTGCCCAGGCTGGCAGTAACATGATTCCTAGAATTGACCTCCCTACCATATCATATCTCGCTATCAGTGTTTGAAATACGTACCTCGCCGGCACGATTACAGGAACGATCCATCAGTGTGAGTCAATCAATAGGCAAATGATATTCAGAACGCGTTAATTGACAAATTCCGCGAAATCAAATACTCATATTTTGCACCCATAACTCTGGTTCTCCGCGGCCATTTGTGGCAACACACACATGCTCGCACTAAAACATCGATTGGGTGATAGAAAAGAAACAATATAACTCCCGTGGTACATTTTTCGTGTACCGATACTCGTGACAGGTTTTGACTCTGCTCTTCTTATCACACCCTTTGCCTCAGTCATTTCGACAGTATTTCGGGGTTTAATAATTAATACCGTAATTTCTATTTTGCCGATTACGATCGATTTTCGGTCGGGTCCATAATTTGAATTTTAAACTTGCTCCATTTGAATTACTCGTCGGATAATGGCGCTTGTTGTAACGGCGTACAGAGTGTGAAGTTCTTCTTCGCTTCTTGCCCCGTTTACGCATGTGGTTTGGCGAAATTTTAGGATTTCAATGATAGCTGTCAGTTGAATGCAGTGTCAGATAACGCAAAACCTCAAAGTCTTAGGCCCAACCTGCTGTGTAACGTCGTGCTTTGTGAGGTCTGGTACTGATAATGACACATTGAGACAGCGCCTCCGAGTCAGCCGAACCATGTGATGGGATAAAATATTCACCACTAAATAATAATGATAATAAGAGATCAGGTAAATTTGCTGTAACGTTGGGCCTACAGCTTCGGTTTATCGGAGCGCTTTTCAATGATTTGTGCAGTCAAGGGGTTTCCTCACCCTTTGTGTGAAGGGCACCTTTCTGGTGGATTTCTGGTTGAAACATTGAAAACAACCCATTGTCGTTATCATCCTACTGGGCTGAGCTGGGTGGTGCACAACGCCAGTTATGTGCTGCCAAGTCATGTGCAAAGATTATTTCACCCACAATGGACAGCAGGTCGTTTGCTGGCGAGATACACTGGGCACTAAAAATTATTTGGCATTACCATGGTTCAACACTGAAGCTGTACGACCGCAGATGGCTAAATAAGACATCTCGTACAGGGGACAAGAAGCCCGTCACCCGGCTATCCGGCCGTAAAATATCTAGGCTGACTTCGGAAATGCTTGGACTACGATGGCGTCGTCTGCTAGCAAAAGTTATTGTGATTTTGGCGGAGAAGACTTGTGAGCTCTAAAAAAACTATAGTTAAGTTTAATGTCTTTGCTTATTCACTCTTCCGTTTCTGAACTATAATGGAATCATATCATAGGGCTGGAATCCCACCCTACCGTGCCCTTCTGGGTTCGATATGTACGCAGAACGCAATACACCGCAAGGGAAGAGCACATTATCATAAACATAATAACCAATCTTCCGCAAACGAGCTTCCCATTTTTCGTTCCACCAAAATACGCAGCATCCTATACCCTCTTGCTCTGAGGGGCCATGTCCAAATGTTTAACCGGACAGCAATGAATGTGCAAGAATAAATTACCGATTTACCTCCCACAACCATTTAAAACGACCCGGTTTTGAGCAAGTTCTGATCGAAATGCTGCGCATCCGGACCTCGTGTTGAGAAAGATACAAAAAAAGAAACTAGAGCCACGTTATTTGTGGGTGAGAGAAGTATTATTCAATTCCCACGGCACGTCCACACCCATGAAGGCCATGTAGAAAGCATTAAGTTTTATTTTGGTTTGGCGCCTGTGTGTACGTGTGTGCGCACACAGAAATGAAAAGCACCACGATTTTCAGGAGTAAAATATTAATTAGTGCTCCGACCCGCCGTTTGTTTCCGCTTCGATTTTAACCCACTCTCCCACAACTCTCCACCGAGCCGGTGCGGAAGATCCTGCGAATGTTCTCCGGATGACAGAAACCGCTGGGAATTGATATGCATGCATAATAAATGGTACCTCACTGTTCGAGTTTCATGCAGGTCAGGCACGGGTGACGGAACCCCTTTAAATAAGGTGAAAATGCAAAAAAAAAATGCTCACGCGGCGGTTGGGCATCATATGAGAAGCAAACGTCAAACCGTTTGTATTATTGTGATTATTTTTGTATGCGTTAAATGTTTGTCCCTTTCATTTGTAGGAGTGGGATGTTCGCGACAATTTTGGGTACCGTTTCAGTGGCAGTTAATGTACTTTCTTGATGGATATTGCGACAATAAGCATTGGATTGCGACAGGAATAAGTGGTGTTGCAATAAATCATTATATGTACCAAAAAAATATCCTATTTTGTGAACAATGAGAGCATAGGTCCGAACATCCATAAGTTGTCTGCGATAACTTTTTACGAAAATTTTCTGTTGTCAATCTCATCGTGGTCTT
>KB667459.1:0-11080 GCA_000349065.1 Anopheles quadriannulatus
AGGCCAAGACCGCAAAGCGGTTGTAGCGCCGGATAAGTAAGTAAGTAACACTAGGTTACAATACAGAAATTATTCAAAGAGAATGCAACAAACCATATGCAGACACCCAAAATTATTCGGGCGCTTCTTCAAAAGCAAAATTAATTCATCACATACTCCGAACTCTACCGCATACAAAAGGAGTCTTTAGTTCGACTACCAAAGATATGTGCAATCCCTTCGCGCAACGCTTTGCTGCTACTTTTCACCTGCAGTTATCTATCTCCTTCCCGTCGGCTTGCGAAATTGGAACTTTACATTTTGCTCCTCATAATGGACCCAACCAGGAAGGAGTTCCCTTTTCTTACCATCAGTATGTACTTCTCAATGTTGACTGAATTCTAACATTCAAAACAAAAAACTGCTAATAGTTCATAGCAAATAAAAACTGGGTAATTTTTATCAAAACATACGATTTATTCCCAAAAAACATAAGGAATTTGTGATTAAATATATTATTTGACTCATTATTCGTGTAATTCGCATATGCGGGCGAGGTCAAGTCCCGATGAGCTCGGATACTCGGCACTCCACTGTATTTGATATAATTCTGACTGTATATTGTTGAAGTTAACAATTGATTTAAGTATACTATGAGATACTGGTGTACAATTGATCGTAGTATTCCATAAAATCGTGTTAACAGAATGTAGTTACTAAAATGTTCATTCCTCTTTCAACCATCAAACAGTAAAGGTGTTTTAGCTCTGTTAATATATATTACAATTTTCGATGAACTTTTACACATCTCTTTGTTCATTGTGCTATCTTTGAAGGGTTTAAAACTGATAGATAACGATTCATGTTTATGAAGTAGTTATGGTCAAATGGTAATGGTATAATGTTTGTACCATGGTTGACATGAGTTCAATTCTGTTTTTATTGTTTTCATTGATGATTTAAAGTTTCTGATTTCTTTTTAAATCATCCAGCTCCAGTAATTCCAGACCCCTTTACTCATTGTTAGAAATGCGTGTTTTGTCAATCTTTAATTTTTACTGTTTTATTTATTTCTTTTAATTCATTTAGTATTAGCACCCCTTCATACAACAAAACCAGCTAATAGCACGATCATGAATAATAATATGGTGGCGCAACTGGCAAAGTGATTCCAAGTAGAACTAGCGATGTGGTTGGTAGCATCAAGGATGAAGCATGAGTGTGAATTGGAACATGAGGGGAGGGAGTGAATCCGGCTCATTTCTATTTTTAGTTCTTTTTAGCATGGGTTCATCCTCCACGTGTGTACACTATCCCCGAAAATGGTCTGTATTTCGTTGATGTTTTTGGGGATAATTCGTTGACGAATTATCCCCGAAAAGACCAGTGAAAACCAGCGTGATCGGGAGCTTGGGTGAACGCTTTTTCATCTAACTGGCGAAAACAAGTTTTCAAAATCGAGCTATGCATCGACCTCTGTATTATAAAGACTTTTTTCTAAGTCTGAGGTCGGAGATCGGAGGTCTGTTGAATGAAACAAAATGATGTGATGAAAGGCACTCTGATAAGATCCTTTCTTTATTTATGATACCGTATTTGATTATATTACACTGCTCCTTGCTTGCTGACTGAACGGATTCAATAATTGTTTCCTATATAGCAGATTTTGCTAGGGAACTGTGTTGTTGTTAACCAGTAATCTACAAATCATCATTTTAATCCAAGAACTGGCCGTCACTTAAGTTTTTGTTTTGTTTCTTTCTTCGTGCTACGCCTGAGTAAAACCACATACTATTTCTGCGAGGTACTGTTTAAACTTGAAGGCATACGAGATTTTGCTATGGAACAAACTATCTAATTGCGTGTTGATGTATTGATGAGGAAGAACACTATAAGCCCATCTGATATATACACTCGTTTTTTTTAGATTCTGAAATCAGTTGTCAAATTAAATGGGACGAGACCACCTGGTCATACACTTCAAATATATCAAATATATACAAATTCGGATGAGGAATACTGTTCCACTGACAGCTTGAATTTAAATTTAATCTTGTTTTCTAAACAAATGTAAGGTGTGAAATTTAGAAATATCTTTGAATCCGTGTATAAGAGGTACCGTGATCTCGAGGACTACCTGTAATTGTAAATAATGAGAGATCTTTTCCTAGTGAACGATGTAACTGTAACTGAAGAGTTAAACACTCAGTATGATCTAATTTATTCTTATTTTTCTTCTTTACCACAACAACCGTTGTCCATCAAGGCCTTTACCACTAGTGGGCTTGACTTTCAGTGACTGATTGATTACCCATAGCAAAATAATCAGTCCTACGTGCACGGTTCATTCGGGGCTTGAACCTATGGCGGATATACTTTTAAGTTTTGGGAGTTAACGACCGTACCACGCGACCGACATAATCTGTTATCGGTTAGAAAATTATCATTTAACCGGAATCATTTGTTTTTGCAATTCGGTATGGCGTCTAACAAAACATTTTTAAAAATGTAGTATGAATATGATAGAATATTTGATTCCATTCTCGTGTGTCTGATCTTACATAAACTATATGGAAATATACTAATATTGTAAAATAGTGTAGCCAATAAGAAATATCTAGAAATACAATACAAGTAACTTACTTACAAAATATGGTCCCTTGGCCATAACATAAAATATGGGATATGCCGCTTGGCGTCGCTGAAATGTATAAAATTCACAACAAAGTCAATTCAATATTACTATAATAAAGTAGTATGATCAGCATATGGGCACAATTGCATTAACTTTAAAAGTTCAATACGTTAACTTTGTAATACGTTAAGTCTTTAATATGTTAACTTTGTTAATAAATCATAATCGCTATTTAAATGTATGGTTATTTCATAAAAATTAATACAAAAAAAAATTTAGTCTAAATCATTTGTCCCATGAATTGTTTGGAACCAAAATTAAAGAAAACATGGCTTCAATCAAATAAGTAGGTGAGTTACTTACGCGATATAGTGCGTGCGAGAGTTTATATTCTCTCATCAGCTGCACTTTCGCTTTCATGAGCACTCATCGAATAATTTTCCCCACGTGCTCACTGTTCAACCCCAAGATGGGGAGCCGGTGAGTAGCAATGAGTTAGTTTTGTGTGTGTCATGAGTTCTCGCAGCACGTTGAGTGCTTGCGCTTGTTGGTTTCTGTCTGGCATCGAACAAGATCGTATTTCAGTTCAATTTTTCGTTTCATGATGCGCACATAGTTGGTAGCGCTACGCAACATTTCGGGAAGCGTATATGAAAATCAGTGGAAGCTTGCAAGGAATCGTTCAAAAGTGATAAAAGTCAACTGGGTCAACTGGTATTCTCTTGTGATTATGTGTACGTAACCAACAGTGGAAGGAGTCAGTTGTGCTATGATTGAAAGAAACAGTGATCATACATTCTAGTGGCACGCAAGAAAAGGATATAGTGATTATGAAATGGGAATTACAGCATCTTAAACTCGATCAGCAGAACATTTGAATTTCTTATTGAAGGCAGTTAATTGATTTCAAACAGCTTGTTGTGGAAAGCTTTTGCTCGACTGTCAGTGTGGTTCAAGCTGGAATGTATGGAAAATATCCTCAATTTCCATGATGTGAATCACTACTCGAATCCTGCAGGGCCAGTACTTGGTTGCCAGCAGGAAAAGTATGAGAGAAGCGAAAAGTGTGTGTGTGTGTGCGAGGGCTTCAAAGTGCGGTTGCATAGATGGTACACCGTAGAGAGAGTATTTCCTCGCTCTTATTTTAGGAAGTACGGGTTCCATTTCTAAAGGATACACGAGACAAACTATTCGAGTGTCGCCCGTTGTAAAACGAGGGTCGATCCGAAGAACGATTAAACCTAACCCACCAAAAAGCTTCCAATGGGGGATCCTTAGGATGCAGCATTCATTTTCACTTTTTGATCATCGTTTTTTCGTTAATTGTGCACAAAGTAAACGTTTGTGTTTCAACAATTCAGTGCGTGTTCTACAAAGTTTTCCTCGCCAGACTTCAGCTCAAGCGAATTATGCTGTATACGTTCCCGATACCAAAAAATGTATAGTGTGTTTATTCGCTGTATGCAAGTTTCGATGTGATAGAAAGGAAAATAAGAAAAAAAATATTAATCTCGAACATATCAAACAAAAAATGCCAGTGAAATGGAGAATAATATTTAATATTCGTGCTTTCCTTTTGTTTTATAAAGGAAGCACACGAGTGAAACATGAGTGAAATAATCCGAAATAACATGAGTGTTAAAATTATTAAAAATGTGAAAATATTCAGTTCCAGTTCTATAAAAGATGAAGAATTGTATCGATTTGAACCAATCTCACGCCATTGTGCCGCTGTGGAATTTAATAGATCATTTTGTGACTCTCCTAGTTCGGGTGTGTAGTAGTGAGCACAGAAATAGCTATGTATGAAATGTCAGATATCTGGGAATGCGTCTGTGTGCACAATCCTAACGCAACGATCTGACAGTTCCAAATGCTAGAGAGAAAATATCCTCCGAGAAAACTTCCAAAACTGAAGTAAATTGAGCGAGGCTTAGAAATCGTGCCGAAAAAACAGACACCAAAACTCCCAGTTCGTTTAACATTCCAGATGAATTAGATGCTTTGTATTTAAACAGTTCATTTGGATTTTGCAAAATATAGTATAAAGAATGGCATACAGCGCAGATATATTCAGGTATATGGATAGTGTAAAGGGAAAATATACGTAAACAATAACGTAAAAGATGAAATCTAGTTGAATGGAAAGGGGTATGGAGCTATTGTGTAATAATCTACAGGGTGAAAGTGTCTAACAGAACCTGAGTCTTATATTCTAACTAATTGAATAATACTGTTTGCCAAATCCAGCCAATTTGAGTAGTTATTGCGGGAAATTCAAAACCGTTCACAAAATAGCTCGCGTATAATTATTAACAATCCCACCCAAATAGGGCGGGCCAATACAGGATTGAAGAGCTCTCCTTCAAATTCCTTGTGCGCAGTAAACATCTTTATTTGCTCAAGTAACTTTTTGCAAAAATTTAAATGTCGTTTTCTTTCTTTAATAATATTATACATTTCGATAATCGGCGATGAACTACATATGGATTGTGTTAATCAGGCAGGTATGCAAATCGCCAAAACAAAAATAGTTCAAGCTGGTCTAATAGTGACTAAAAAATCACTATTATCGATTACCGATTACCGATATCAATATATAAAACCCTTAAAAAATAAAAGGTGTGTGAATGCATTGTGACATTGGAAAAACAAGATTATTTTGTCGTAAGGACTTCAGTCCAGCATATGTTTTGTGTGTGTCTGTGCAATGAGCAATCAATGACTTTACCAAAGAGCCATTAATATAAAATGATGTATTTATAATAAATTTCAATGTGAGATGAAAGCTGGAGACCAAATAAAAATTAAAAAATGCGAATGTTAGATTGTTGTATTAAACAGGTGTGAAAACAACAATATGTGCTTAGCCGGGACACAAACCATTATCAAGCTAAAAAGAATTCGGCATTTTCTACTCTCTCGAGAGAGCTTTTTTCGGAAGAAGTCATAAACACTAAGTCCATCGAATGTTTACTGAAATATGTTGTTACCTACGTGTTTTATTTTAATTAAAAAGTGAAGAACGAAACAGGTGAAATTAAGGCTATATTTATTGCAAAATATAAATTGTGCAATCAATAACATAATTACCTCTGGGATCTGTGATATCAATATTAGTCTTTTGCTCGGTTATAATATAATTCAATGTGAGCCATTCTATTTAATGTTGTTGACAAAGTTATGCTTGTAAATTCCGTCTATTTACGTAGTAAATCTACTAAAGTTGTCAGTGAAAATCAGATTGTACAGGATTTAAGCTTTAGTGCAGTGTTCGATTGATTTTTTTTAAATAATGTGAATGGAGTGCTAGTTATTCAACGCTACCAACCTTTGATTAGTTTTGTTAGTTTTAACATCACGCTCTACCAACAATGGTACTCCCATTCTGTTGCGCAAAATAGTAGTTCAGCGTTTGGATTACTTGATGTTGCAAAAATAATATATTGTCCGTCATGTGTTATACATCATGCATCAAAGTGGCGCTCGTACTTAATTAGCTTTATACGCAAATGGTATTAGCGGATCGAGTGACCTATAAGACTTAGAGAAAAACTTATTGCTGATCTTCATGGTGAAGGTATGTATCATAAACAGCTTTTTATACAAGTTTGCTATGTTTTTTTAGTGTGAAAACATATTTTTTTACTAACTATATTTTTGTTTTCTTAAGCAATACGGCCGAATCCGTTCTTTCTGAATAATAAATATTTTTGTTTTCACGTTTCATCTTCTTGTTATCCTGCATTTTACCAAACAGTTCTTAAACCCTATATTAGATCCCCTGAGATGACAATCTGTAAATTGGGTATGGAGTTAACGTAATTAGGACTGCCAGCGCCGTAGTGGCGACATCTGGATAAGTTTGGAGCTTGCGGGATAGTTCATATTAAAAAAAATTGTTGCCATTTTTTTCTATATAAAGTTTTACGCACATGAGCTGTCAAACGGCGGCGCTGGTATTTGAAAACCATTTTCAGAGCGCATTGTCATAACAAAAAACTCAAAATGCATGCCTTTTTTTGTTCTACAAACATAAAATTCATAAAGCTGGCATTTTTTCACGAAACATAATGCATGTTTTAAAATACTTTAAACATTTGTGGTAAAAAACATTCTTGGACCCATTATCCGGGTAATTCGAATATCCGGGCGAGGTCGAGTCTTTATGAGCCCGTATAACTTTCCGCTGTAGTTAAAACACAGATTTCTTTATTGAAACTGTTATTGATTAACATATGGAAAATGTTGGATTTCAGTATTTTTTTTGTAAATAATTATTTTTATTTTTTATACAATAGTTGATCTAGGCCTGGCTTAGTCATCGGTCTTAATAATAAGCTATCCATGACTTGATAAGTTTTCTTTTTTGTACAAATTATTTTGTACATGGAGCATAAATCATAAGGGTTTTGAACTGATGACGAACACATTTTAAGGTCGTACAACTTGGCGACTGGTACAAATATCCGCTAATTTTTTTTTTTAAATATTTGATGCGATTTCAAACTATTTCACGTTAGAAGCATAACATCGCAGTACTTTTTCTAATAGATATAAGATCATCAAGCGGCATGATTATCTTCGTCATATTATACGACATGGATTTTCAGTCCCTTGATATTCGGCTATGGTATAGATTTGTCAATCAATGAATACGGAATAAATGTAAGGGTTTTGATAACCCTTATTTATCTCAATACCTTGGTTGCTCTGCATACCTTCATAATACGACTGCACACATGAATGGTTTGATGTAAATGGAAAGGAAAGCAAAACAAATTAGAGCAAACCGTTCTGACCGATTTTCTCCTACGGAATCGTTCGTGTTTCGCTCCAACAAACGGTGGTCATCATTTATCCCACCCCAGCAATTAATTCAATCGCTCTTTGCTTCAACCTAAAACACAGTAAAGATCGATGCGATGTCAATTCCTACTCAACTGTTTTCGCCTCACCAACAAAAATCGTATTTACTTGGTCCCATCCGATCGTCCCAACGGTTTGGGCTGTATTTTCGATAATCAACACCCGAGTGAATATGCGTTACCACCGATCGCCGATGGGTGCGACGTAACCTCTGCTGTTTTTTTTTTTACATTTGTATTTAGGGTACAGTATGATCGTGTGGTAAACCAAAACTCTCTGAATGACAAGGCTCAGTAAAACCCCCTTGTTCAGCGCGATTTTGCGTGGATTATCAGCAAAAGGGAATGAAGACGATGAAGATGAGGTATTTGATGTGGGTTAAAAATACAAAGAAAACAGAAGTGCTCAATCCTGAGCAAAAGCGTATCGGGAAAACAAGCGAAGTCGCCGAACGAAGGGAGAGAGGACGGAGCATTCGGTCCGTATGTTGCTGTAGAAGCGAGAAAGCGGCTAAACCGGCGAACAAGAAGCAGTGGAAACAGCTTTTACATTACTGACCTATATTTGGTCGTACGCACTCATACCCGCGCAAAGCAGACGAACACACAGAGCTGGCACTGCGCGCTTAGCGCTCAAAACTTAGCTCGTTCACGTGGATGGAAAGAGAAAATGAAATAAGCGAAGAAATTAAAAGCGTGCACAATTGAAGGAAAATACAAACCTCCCATAATGTTCATTTACACAAGAACGCGCCAAAATGTGCACATTTGCAAGCGCTAGTATTTTTTTCGAGCCCATAATAGTGTTGTCTACTTGACTGCAGTGTCAATGCAAAAAAAAGCCAGCATTAGCGCAATAATGGCAAACATGCCAAAGGGGTGGGGAGAGCCGAGAGGGCCACGCAGCGCAAGGTGTGACGGCAAACGAATGAAACTTGGTACGAGTCGACGACCGACCGAGATCAAACTCCCCCCTAGTACGCTCACTGATGTGCAGGCGATACTCACGCGCATTGAGTGGGGTTATGGTTTTCGCTGTGACCTGATTTGCCTCGTGCGCTCAGCGCACAAACGAACATTACGCCATCCTCTTTCGCCACAACGGCAAGTTGCTTAGGTTAGGTCTTCCAACTCGCGCTACCCTATTGGAGCTCACGCTTCTTACCCCACCTTGTTTAGCTGGCACTCGCCTGCAGCCGTGCTGCCTATTTTGCTTGTTTGTAGCGGCAGCACCCTTTGAGTGCAATCCGCATGCAGTGTGGACAGCGAGTGAAATAGTATGCACCCGATATTGCCATATAGTGGTGTTCCAGAAGGGTTGTAGGTGAATGAAAACAAGCTCACCAAATCAATCCAAACTCCGCCACTCTTTATCTAGGCCACTGAGCGTGAAATAAATACACACACACAAATGCAAAAAGCGTGTGTTGGCTTATGGGTCATATAACGCACGGCATTACGCGAATGCGTAACACGAAATCAAAGCCACGTGGAGAGCCCAAATGGCGAAAGAGGCCTCTAGGTGCCACTCATTTCGTGCATTAATGATCGCAGCTTCCACCACAGTTTTTCACAAGAAAGATTGTGAAGTAGGTGAAATAAAGCTGAAAAGTCGGTCTGAAGCTGATAGTTGCGGTTGAATGGATAAATGATGCCATGGAAGAGGGGTGTTCGCAACGATTGTGGGCGACTTCTCCGACATTGGAGAAAATGCGTCAGATTATGACAGGTCAAAATACAAACGCGATCTTACCGGTCGCGAGCGCGGTGCATTATGTAATGATGTGTCGAACAAATTGGAAACCATTTTGCTGCTGCTTGTCCGACTGCTTTGCCGTGTACCGTTTTCTAAGTTTCTCTATTTCCCTTTCTGAAGTTCTGTTTTCATCATTCCCAGTGGTGACATAGGAGCTCGACACCAAAAGAGTAAGAAGGGAAATAAATGCATATCGACCGAAAGATAGAGATAGAAAAAGAGAAAGGGAGGATAATAGATAGAGTAAAAGAGAGGATGCTTGAGAGAGAAACGGTATGATGTGTTGAAAATGATTGTAGCAGCCGTGGGAGTTGGCGATAAAAACTTCTGGTTCTACAACTATTAGTGAAACCGAGAGTGTACAAGAGAAAAAAGGCAGAGTGAGAAAAACATATATTTAGAGAAGGAAAGAAGGGCGACGAACGATAGAGAAATGTAGAGAGAGACAAAGAGAAATGTGCAAGTATGGCAAGCCTTCGAGCTGCCACGAGACTCTCCTACTTCTTTGGCTCCTGTACTTTGGAGCATTGCATATTTCAACCCATGCTGGTATAGCATTTTACAAAGGTGTTTTCGTTCAGACCTGTCATCGTTTCTAGCGACCTTTTACAAATCATTCAGCGCATAAACCCACACACACACATACACACATTACATAACTTATAACAAGCGCTTATAGCGGCCATCGATATAGGAGGAATCGTTCAAAACCCCTCCATGTTTCGATGTGTTTTTATTATCTCTTTTCCTCCCACTGTTTTCGTTTGTTGTCTGCAGGCAAGTGGCGCAGGATCTTTGACCTCATTTTGCCAGACGTTCAGTCGCAGCCACCAGTGCGGTAAGAAACACGAATTGTCTTCTGGTCATAGGAAATCGACGATGTTTAGATTACATATTTGAAGCAGCAGGTGTTAGGAGAAAAACTTAACTATTCAGGTTGATAACTCGCTCAACATGATAACTATTTTAAAAGAAAAAGATGTAGTTAGCTGCAATGTAGTTAGCTGCAATGTAGTTAGCTGTAAATGTTTCTATACTAGCAACTCGTCTTAAGCTTTGTTGTTACTTGTAAAAATTTACATAATCATAGTAACTCGTCCAGACGGATCAAATCTGTCTGAGTAGTAGTAGTAATAAGATTAACTAGTATTTACTGTTACATAATATATTATTTTCAGCTTGAAAATAAATCAACGGGCTCAACCTTTATCTTTTTTCATTTTGTAGAAGAATTAATAGCTTTGCTTTGTTTAAATGTTTCACTTAGATAATAATGTGAAAATTGAAACATAAATTGGTTTAAAAGTTGTCTAACAAAAACCTAATTTTCGGAAAAAAAAATCCAAAATGGCAATGATTTTAATTTTTCCATTTTGTACACGCTTATACATTACATTACGCTAAATGGTATGCGTAGTTTAAAATACCCAAATGACATTTGCTCGATATTGTTTTTACATATCTGCTCGATTAGTACTCGATACGCCTGAAATTGTGGCCATTTGTGTGTGATCAAGTGTGTTGAAAGCGCCTAAGATTTAACGTGCTCGTAAATTAGACTTTCTTCTATCGATGGACGATGCCATCGAGCTCATTTTACTTTCGTAGCTTTGATTTTTTTATGAAAAACAAAATCGAATTTTGTGTGACGTAATTTTATAAAAATCGATATTTTTTAAGAATAAAATGGCTACATGACCCACTATAACGATAGGAAACATCATTTCCGATCGAATCTAGAAGAAAGCAACGAAAAAGTCGCATCACAGTTGATTTTACAGGACTTTTTCTAAATTCCCTTAAACTGGTGCAGTTTAAGGGAAGTTTAAGGCTCCAGTTTAA
>KB667459.1:32898-46169 GCA_000349065.1 Anopheles quadriannulatus
ATATGCTATACACATAGATGTTAAAAAATACATATATGTATATGTGTAATTCCTTCAATTAATTTAATTCATTTATTTATGTAAAATTTCCCACAAATATACGTGAAAAGTACCTTAAATGATTAAAACCTGTGAAACAAGTACATTATTAAAACCTTCAAAATATAGTATATTATCATTACACATACAAATATGTGACAAATATGAATAAAGTTGGGCTAATTTCAAGGAGAAAGTTTTTTATGATTAGAATGGAACTCGTTAGGAATATTTACTGGTAACTAGTAATAATCATCATCGGTGTTACCACTTGCAGTGAAGAAATCATCTTAGAGTGTGGCAAACAGTTTTACTCTCGTTTCAATCCGGTATTACCCCTCCCCTATCAACGGGTAGCTGGCTCCATAAGTCTGGAGATTTAGGGCTCGAGCCATTCTCAGCTTGTTTCTCTGCACACAGCTGTAGAAACCGGTTTGTCATATTCACACGCACATACACCGTTTTCTGGCATCCATTTGCGCAAACGTGCGAGGCCTACAGGCAGACGGCAGCTTAACTCACTTTCGCTCCATTCATTCAACGAGCGTTGTAGTAAACCTCGGTGAACACTCCGGTCAGCCTAGATGACGCTGTGGCGTCACGATCGTGTCCCTCACACATATATTTTGCCGTAGTCGACCGTCTTAGCGCTCTCTTTCAGTTTTCTATTCGGATACACTTAGATAAGCCACATCGGATCTATTCAACGGTCTGGAACATTTTCCCCTGTTGACCAGTGTCTTTTCACTACTCTGCTGTTATTTTGCTCTTGCAGACAGCAATACAGCAGTCCATTAGCCTACAGATAGCCCTGTGTCTTGCTTTACGCCAATGAGTTTTAGATTGCCGCATGATGGATTGAACAAAGAACACAGCTCGTCCCGGTGTATAACGTCACGATGAGTTCGTTCACAGAATACTACAGTGAGTTTTGGATTCTGATCGTCATAAAGATGTGTGTGTGTGGGTTTTTAATATGTGTTTCATGTCGCAAAGTGAGTAAACATTTGTTCGCACTATAATGCACTAGGAGAGGCAGAATGAGATACAATCTATGGGCAAAAGAGATCGTACAATGACACAGAGATGGTAGGCAAGAGCGAGAGAAATTGACCTTATTTTCTATTTCTGTGCTCACATGCTTCAGCAAGTATTCAGTGCTGTTTTAACTGCACGTTATGTTTTCATTCTGCACCGGCCTTCTTGCTTTTATGTGGATCTTTGATTTCTCAAAACAATGAATTTGTTCTTGTGAATTATCACCATAATCAATTGAATATGTGAATTTGAAAAATAAAAATCACGAACAAATGCGATGACAACAAAAGCGAAGCTTGATAAAAGAAAATATTATCACTATTAAATATATTTAAACTGAAGCATGCAAATGAAAAATACATCAAAAGCGCATAAAACACGGCGGAACTTTTAACGTAGTAGCTCTTTGCTAATTTAAATAATTTCATCAAATTTTAAAAATCCGACATCGTGTCCCGAACATCAATTATCCCTCTGGCATCATATAATATTCATGCTCATTTCAACTGCAATGGGTTGTTGGAATGAATCCGTAGACGATTAATTTGTGTAATTGTGTAGAGCACTGCCAAATCCTTCTTACTTTTTTGGTTGCCATTTGGAATACGAAGAAAAACGTTTTATTTTGTTTTTTTCAGGATGCCTTGTTTAACAGGTAAAGTCAGTTTATGTGTAAATATTTGAAGTTATCATGATTGGTTTTATTTGTATTTGACCATCCTACACAAATCATAAGTCTTAATGAAGGGACATTTTGACCTGAATAAAATAGAAAAGGGTTAAGATGAATAAGAAATGATTTATTTTCCTTTGGGTAATGCGCCTCGACGTAATTGAATGATATACTGTGAAATGATAACGATTAGATGACCAATGCTTGACGGTTTGCGTATATGTTTGCAAATGAGCAAAGGTTTTTCAGTGTTATTATTTTTTTTCTTTTCAAAGTTGAAATACTTTTGCTAGTTCTGTATCTGTCATTTGACGATGCTTACATGTATTTGAAGTAACGCGAGTCAATAAGCAAACAGTCATTTTGTTTTTTTTTTAAGATGACCGACTCATTTCTACTAAACCATAAACGAATATAAATTCCTAGCATAATACCCAACGACAGCGAGAAGAAAGTATTTTAAATTACTCTGTTTGGAAAATACATGTTAGGAAAATGGTAAAGGATCGTCACACAACCTATCTCAACACTTTTATATAAAATTTTAATTTTAGATATAAATGTAGACTGTTTATTCCATATGTTATTTAAAACATGAATTAAATGAATTTCATAGTTTTCGCTCAAAATACATCATGCTTCATGTTTTTTTTTTGCTGGTTTGTTTTATCCAGTAAATGAATATATGATATTATTTTACTTTTTGAATAAATGTTCATGAAACATTAAACAAAAAGGCAATTTATTTTGAATTGGACAATTGATGTACATTTTTTAATTAAACTTTAAAATTAAGAAACCCTTATATCTACGAATCCACGTATTTCAGGGACTTCTATTCCAGGCAACTAGGCTACAAGGGTAGCCAGCGACTTTAGAGGTTTATAACTTTTAAATGTGAAATCCAACATTGGGAACCTTTCCGTTTTAAGTTCGTAGGCTAAAATTTCAGCCTGTCAGCTGTTTGCATTGTATAGCAGTTTTCGAGCAGCTATCTAAGTCGGTATAATATACAGGTGGACTTATCCCAAGGTGTATGAATTTAGAAGGCTGATTTTTATCGCTTCTGTTTCTGAATAAATATTTTAAGAGTGTTTCGTGTATTTGTCAAGCCTCCAGAAAGCTTGTTTGAGCAAAAGTTCTCACCCGTTCTGGCAAAAAGTGATGTTCGAATTTGGTTATAAAAACATGCTATGAAACCACCTAGACTACATACACTTTGATTCTATATTCCATCACCTGATCTCTTTTATGCAACTTGGGTTAAATGTAAACACCACCTTGTTTTGCCATTTTTCGAGCATGTACTCGAATCTAATTCTAGCTTTGAGCCTAGAATAATCTAGACTGAAAATTGCAGGCTAGTTTTGTGTGTGGTTTTGTATGGATTGTTTACATAATTTCAGTCTCCAACTGTCAAACTCCATACAAAAAGCTGACTAGTTTCGTGAAGGGCCCCATTGATGAAATATTCTGATGAAAATTATAAAAGAAAATTTATGCAGTTTCTACATCTGTTCATAAATTGGTAAATTCGCTATCATTTATTACTAATTCAGCCAGGCCTTATTAAGGCTCATAAACTACCTTACGAGTTCACGACCAAACTTTACAAGCCGACAGCTACGGTCGCCTTTGTAGCGGTCTAAGAGAATATCGATGGTGAAGTGGGTGGTGGAAGGAAAAAATATAAGGCTAAGATTACATTCCTCCTAAACAATATTTGTAACAGCAGCAAATATTTTTAATTTTTATTTTGGTTCAACAACCGTTGTCGGTCAAGGCCTGGCCTGTACCCACTTGTGGGGATGGCTTTCAGTGACTTTTTTTAATTACCCCCCATAGCAGGATAGTCAGTCCTACGTATGTCGGCACGGTCTATTTGGGGCTTGAACCCATGACGGGCATGTTGTTAAGTCGTGCGAGTGGACGACTGCACCATGAGACCGGCAGCAAATATTTATATTCTGAAAAAAAAAAATCGTTGATGAGGTTTTTCTGTCTTGAATTTTTTGTTTTAAATTTTGATAAATACTCTTATAAATTTCATAAAACCTTAAAAAGAAATCTTAAAAGCACTTTTTAAAAATCGTCAAAACATATGTTTTGGCAAAACTTTTCTAGAATATATTATTAATATTTTTGAACGATTTTTAAATGCGTTACCACAAATAACCTGTTTTTCGAAATGTATAAAGATATTTGGTATAAAGGTTTTGGTACGACCATAAATTGTTTTTTTTTTTAATAATAATTCGTGTAAAAATGTTTTAAAAATTTGAAAATTATACGAAGATATAAAATAGTACTCTACACAACTCACACATTCACTGTTTTTATCTATCTATTCCTTACAAATAGAAAAAGCCCTGTAGTAAAAGAAGTGAAATTTTAAATTTAGATTAAGATGTAACGGACTCTATTTGGTCTTGGATATTATCAAAAGTTGAATCAATATGCTTGCTTATTTATTCCGGTTGCTTATTATTTACTATCCGGTGTGCAGTTAATAGAGTACACTCACTCACATAAGCTCTCATAAAACAAGGATACGTTTAGCGCTCCAGTAGTTTGATAGATTGATAGGTTCTTAAAACTATCCAAAAACTAACTATCCAATTGCATGGTACTAATATTAAGCTGGGTTGGCCGTGTCTCACTTTTATATTGTTATTTTTTAAGTTGTTCAGATTTAGCTTCAGGTGAGACAAAATGTGTTACCGCAACAAATGGAGTAAATTTTTCATAAATCACTAGAGTGGCTGTTATAATATGTACACCATTGGATTTCATCTTCCCGGTCGATCCAACGTAGATCTTGTCTAACTTGCAGCATCTCTCACTATTGCCTTAAATTTTAACCTCCACAGCGAATGATGGCCGTCGATTGTTATGTAACCGTGGACGGGTATAAAAAGCCACACTACTACATTCACAGAGTATTTGCCAAACTAACCCAAAGAGCTTAGATTCATCTTTGCTTAACTGGGACATTTCATTCGGTATGGGAGAAGGCTTGATGGGAATAGGCGAGGAATGGTAGTCCCGGGATCGTAGGCTGCAGCCGGTTTCTAATGACCCCCATAACCACAACAGTGCTTCCCCCTTCTCCACATAGCTCACTAGTTCACTGGGTTGGCCGGTCGGCTGCTTGGTCGAGTGGCTGGAAAGTATGTCACGAGACTGCTGTTAAAGTTGCTGTTGATGGGGAAACAAAAAATGCTCCCTCAGCAAGAGGCATGAACGGCTATGAGCGAAAAGAAAAATATGGTACAAACAACAGGAAAAAAGAGATCGATAACTCGATCATGAAATGAAATAGAAAACATCTCAGGGATCAGACGATTGCAAAATCGCCATGAAAATACTAGTGAATTTATGGTTAACAATTCCTTAAATGGCTAAAATACTTTAAACATATAACAAATTGCAAATAAAATAATTGATTATGCTAAAAGAGTTGAAAATATTATATTTTGAACACTGTTAATATTCCAAATAATTGGTAGTGTGTGTAGGCAAAAAAGATGAGCTGATCGTCGTGTATACTTTTTTCCAATGTATAATTTAATTTTTTTTGTACAACAGCACGATAGATAAGCATGCCAGACCGTTTGATCACCACAGATGCACAAATTTCAACGCTTACAATGATAGAACAACGATCTAGTCAATTCATGGTTTTAAAGAATTGCTTGCACCAGAGCAGCAGGGTTCCATAGGAGGTGTGAAATATTATCGTTGAAGCCTGATCGCCGATTCCCGAACACACTGAGGATCAGTCGCTATTTTACCTCCACCTTTCGAAATCGGCCCGAATCCAACGAAACCGTTTTACTCCCCTTTTGCATGATTGGTGGCCTCCAATCTGAGGAAGCCTCCATTTCGAGCGTTTCGGTCTAACCTAATAAGGCAAATGTGTGTTGCGACCCTACCACTGTTGCGGTGGTTCGTCATTTTGATTCAGGGTGATGGTTCCTCGGGTTCTGGTTGTTACCGTATAAAGCAGTGGAAATTATGTTATGGGAACATCGTCCATCACCACTGGTTTACAAATTCTTAGGGCCCCGGGCCCCTGTGGCTTACAGATTGCAGTGCTAGCGTTGTGCCACCGCTTTAGTGCAGACGGATGAACACTATGGATCTTGAACAGCATTGTTTTTGGGTTTTCATTCGGTCCACCTACATTTCAAAGTTTGAAACGAAGAAAAAAAAAACAACAAACAATAGCCTACCACTGCAGCCGGTTTGATTTTGAAATTTTTGCTGGAAATACGGTTGCGAGTTTTTCAGCATACCGTTACCCTTTTTGTCATCCATTCACTTGGATCAATGAACAAAAATCAAATATTAAGAAGTGAAACGAAGCATGCAGAGAATTTTTTAAATTATTTATGACCAATATGAAGCTCTTCATTATAAATTTGTCAAAGCCTGGAAGTGCAATCGCTGTTAATCAGACGTTTTTTTAAAAGTTTGCATTGTTTTTTTTCTGTTGTATGCGTCGTAGTGATTTAAAGCAGTTGGAGGAATACATAATTGAAATACATGTTTCAAGTTTGATGAATTGATTATATGTTGTGATGTTCGGTTCATTCAATACTTAAACCTACGAACAAAATGTTCTCAAGTCGAACGACTTATCGACTGTATTACTGGATTGGCATGCAAAATTTTAAAACTACCTAATGTTTTGCAAACACAAATAAAATTGAATAGAGTTTAGTTATGAACAAGCTATTACAAAACATAATGTAAAATACCTCCTCATGACATTTGCATTTAACTAAAAATGTTTAAAGAATATCAAAACGCTATCAAGCACCAAAATGACAAAAAACTAAATCAATTTGAAAACCATGTGTCAGAAAAGAAACAAGTTTAAAATTTTGATATGTGTGGAAATATGTTTACCACAATATTAACATTTTAATTTAAAATTTAAAAGTTAAACAATAGTTTTTCTCTTTAAAAAAAAGTCCATGAATTAGACACACGTAAACATTATATCTACGTAAAAAAATTGATTTCCTTTTTATACAAATTCTATGTAAAAGATCCTATTGACTGGTAAAATTAAGTAAACCGCTATAATCGCGTCAATCTTTACCTAATAAAAAAAATTGAGATAATTTATCTTTCAAAACACTTGCATCCTAACATAAACAGTAATAAGTACGTAACATGAACAGAGGGTATGTTCCTAGCTGCGGGGTATGTGCGGAATCAAATATTTGTTTTGCTTCAATTTGACTTCCAAATTCAAAATCATAACCAACTTCAAACTCGTACACACATTTTATAAGTGTTGAAAAAAACACATGAATAATTTTGAACACTTTATAATCCTTGTAATTTCACGATGGTAATCAACAACGAGCGCATTTGAAATAGCAAAAATTGAGTTTTCGATTACGACGTATTCGTTAGTCTTCTAGTAAGTCTGTATAACCAAGCAGGCAGAAGAAAACCATGTGATTTACTTTATATCATCCTATTCTCTATCCTTTCATTTAATCCATAAACATTATGTATATATTATTATATTATATTCCATTATATTATATGCATTTTTTTGATAAACAATGAAGAGTAGATTAATATTCTATATTTGTGTTATTATTTTTAATTGTTTCAATGGGCTTTAGATGAGGGATAATCTTACAATCGCATTTTTATCAAGATTTTATCACCAAATAGGATGTTACAACAATCAGCAAAAATGGTAAGAAAGTGCTGTTTGTAATTCATAAAACGATGTCAAGAATTCGATGAAGCAATGTGGCTAGGCAGGGTTAGTCGCAGAACGCTTGAATTAATGATTTGAATTTCAGTTAGTTACATAAAACTATATTAGCCTTTTAATATTATACTACATATCCTGGCGTGTTTATCGTGGCCACCCTCGCTATTTATCTGTTAACGACTGATCGACACAACTGCATTACTGAACCTTCTGTCCCTCCTTGTTCCGTGTGAATACAGCGCGAAAAGATGGTTTATCAATATGGCACAAACATTGACGAAAAATGTGCAAAAACTGGATAAAGTAATTTTATATCGATATATCGTTAGCACCATCTCACGAAATGTCCAAATTTTGACCCGATTTGCGACGGAGTCTTTCTCTTCAACTTCCCAGAGCAGATTTGATCCTAAGGATCATGCAGTTGGAAAGAGAATAGCGATCGAATTTTACATCGAACCATAGTACCAGACCTTAGGCGATGTGTGAATAGTGAGCTATTGTGAATCTCTGTGGAAATAATAAAAATAGAGTAATGGAACAACTTAAGGGCTGGGGTACATCGTCCGTACAAGCTAGTGTAATTTTGATTTTCACCAGCGCATCTGGCGGCGGCTGACTAAAGCATTTTGCCAAACAATTCGGAGCCGCTTCCGAAAAAATGTTATTTTTCCATGTTTGTACCAGTCGCCGCCAGATGCGCTAGTGAAAATTGAAATTACACTAGCGAGTACGGACAATGTACCCCGGCCTTAATGATCGAAATCCTTGAAAATCGTCTGTACTGAGAAGAATGTTCATAGAGAGAAAAATCACGAATCGTCTCACTTCCCACTGGTTTGGTAAATGAATATCCTGCAATGTGTAAACCAATCAAAATAATCATCGCCTAGTAATGGCTAAGACCGCAGTGCCAGCTGCGGCAAATAAGGAAGACAAGAATAAATTGTAAATGTTTGTGTATTCCATAAACATATTACAATGCAATCTCTCTAAGATGTAGTCTCTTCAAGATGAATTGTTTCTTCACGATGAACATTTTGACGGTCCACATATATATTCCATATATTTTATGTCTCTTCAAAATGAATGTCTCCCCAAGGCGAATATCCTTCAAGCTACATATGCGATTCGGCAGTTGAAATTCTCTAGGATGACAGTTCAGTCTCGGTGACTATTCACAAAAATATTGGTAAAAGGATGCCATATTTTTCCCGTGGTTTCTTGGATACTTAATGGCAACACTTGCATTAGTTTTCCTCAACATAAAGATATCTCTTAAGCTGACGGTTCCTTGAAGATTCACCTTAGAGAGATTTCACTGTAAGCTAGTTGGCAGGCAACTTTTCGGATTCAAAATTGGAGGATGACACATTTAACTATAACTGAGAAAAACATCCTGTTGCAATATATAATCTAAGTATTATTTATTTGTTCATTTATTGTTAAAATTCAACAGATCATATGTGGCCTCCTTGAGGCAATCTTAATTTCTAGTGTTTTATTTGATTGAATTCGTGAAGGGCATGTTGTTATGTTGTGCGTGTTGACGACTGTTCCGCAATAATGAAAACGTACAGTATTACATACTACTTTTTATCAATTCATTGGCTCATTTGCGTGGTAGCTCACTAAAACATGTTTTCCAGGATTCCAACAAGTTATCAGGGGAAGTAAGACCCACTCATGAGTTCCGTAAAGGAAATAACGATTTTGTCACGCTAACGCCTCCAAACATCCTGCGTGCTCCTGGGGTTACTAAAGTTCATTGTCCTGATAAAATTTCGGGATTCTACACAGCCTGCTTTGTTTCCCAGACAAGACGCGTCGCTCCTTCCCTTCCTTCTTCAACTGGTCCTGTTCAATGTCAATGACTTGCGTTCGTTGCGTCGATGCGTAGCACAGAGTAAGGTCAATGTCCCGAAATAAGCTTGTGTTATTCGGGAGGCTCCCGGTTTCTACGTACAGTACATAATATACAATCCCTTGAAGAGGCTTTTTCGGTAGCCTGAACCGAGGTCGCGCATGCAAGTTGAGAATGTTCGTGAGAGAGCGAAAATACTCACGCATTTTTACGCATTCAGGATGTAGGGCTTATACTAGAGTGGGTTCACTGACCGGATCGATGATTTTGCTCCAGGAGGAACGCAATAACGTTTTTCCTTCGCTATGTATATTTTCCATCGTATTGATTTCTTTATGTGGAGGCTTAGCGAGCTTGTGGGGTGCCTTCAGTAGCGAATTTTTGATGTAGTCCATCATTGTGATGTTATAACGAGATTTTGTTGAATGAAAAAGGGCGAAATTATTGCGTTTTATGATATCATATCAATTCTAGCTGTGCATATATTATTTAAATCTTGTTTGTATGTAATCTTACATCTAAGGACTTTACAGGAAATTTATCATTATCACATCATCTAACCCGTGTATTATCATTTACAGACTCAGTATTATCATAACACAACTCATTATGAAAGTCATGTTTGATGTGTAACCAAACATTCAGCATTTGTGAATAGTTCGGATAAAGTTATATGTTTTTATATAAATATGTTTGAAAAATATATGAAAAATAAAGCAAACAATAAATAAATAACCCCAAGATGAAACTAACACTAAACAACGACGATTTAGGAACCGACAACGTGTTCTAGTGTGGGACGAATATTCATTTTCTCTGTAAACTCTAACACACACATTTTAAAGTGGTTAATGTTCGTTGTTATAGCTTCTAATGACATTCGTGTATTGAAAACAAGCTTAATTCTTTAAGTAATTTCCATGCCGGTGTAAAGATAATACAATTAAAACACTATTCCCTTCTCACCCCCAAACTGTATATTGTGTACTGCATACTGTGCCAGAATATTGTATAAAAAATATATGGTAGTGCAGTGCACATTTGAATGCTAGAACTGTTTTT
Organism: Anopheles quadriannulatus; assembly: GCA_000349065.1. Lineage (NCBI taxonomy): Eukaryota > Metazoa > Arthropoda > Insecta > Diptera > Culicidae > Anopheles > Anopheles quadriannulatus. The sequence goes on from KB667459.1 coordinate 43,321, forward strand.
TTTAAATATATTAAAGGTGTTTCTGTACTCTAGAAGGCTCTGATGACATGATATTTTTTTATTGTTTCACCACCGAAGGCATTGTAAGCAGTTTTGCTTCAAATCACCACCAAATCAATTTCATCGATAATTTCCAGTAATCTGGTCAAGGTGCATTGGAAATACAGTAGTGTTCGCTAACTGGATGCTTTTTAACTGAAATGTTTTTTAACTGGATGTTCGCTAACTGGGATGGCTCCCAGTAAAAAATCACTAAAACGACAAACGTACAACATCCGGCATCCTACGTATGATAACGAAAAAAGAAAAACGATGGGAATGGTTTTTATTTGATTGCTTTGATGGTTATAATTTTCATTTCAGTTAACGAACATCGTCCCCTAACTGGAAAGCAAAAATATTCCAGTTAGCGAACACTTACGTACATGGGGAAAAAGTGTTTTATCTTGTTTTAAATTTCGAACAAATTGAAACTGAACTGAAATTAATTGTTGTATATTGCATAATAAGAAGGTTTGCTCCTGTTAATTATGCACAGGCTGAATGAGCAATGGCGTATGCATGCTAATTAGGATTGAATGGCTAATGTTTGAAAAGGTAATAGGCATTATATAAACTAATATAACATTAGTTTAGTATTATGTTCAAATCAAATCGCTGGTATCTTGAAACATCGAGAAGTTGTAACGCAATGAAATAAAGACACAGCTCTCCAAACAGTAGCAAAATGCACCGTTGGCATAATGCACCGTATGTATGCATAATCCGTATGTATTGTAATTTGATATTGTAATAGTTTTTAATTGAAATTAATATTTTCAATATTTATAAAATATATTAAATAATTTAATATTAAATATTAAAAATTATTATTTATAATTTAATATTAAATATTAATAATTGTAACTTTTACGTTCTTTTAAAATTTGTTCTTTCATTAAATAAAATGGTCATTACTTCAGTTATCGTATCCACTGCGTCGTGCGCATTGAAAAGTTGACAGGTTCTTAATCTAAAGCGACAACGATTATTATAAAGAAACATTATAAATATAAATAATTTCATGCTTGATCGTGACTTCTAAACCGCACTATAAAATTTTAGCAATGCACACAGCAATAAAATTCAATAAATCAAATTGTTACCACATCAACCAGCAAGCCAAACAAAAAAAACGGGTTCTGTAAAGGGAAATGATAGAACCCGGATTAATATGAATTTCAAAGAAAGATGATGATCTCTACGATGTAGACCTAGATCAATATGCTATATAACGTGCAATAATATTGTGATTAATGTAAACTTTTTGGCGACTGTTACATTATACGACAAAAAATATAGCATGTTTGTTTATTACTATCACATGATAGCAATGATTTTACTAAACCTCCTACTTTATTCATTTTTTGACAACCTGTGTAATGTGTCTATTTCTTAAGGTTTTCATGTATTCTGTTGTGCTTCGTGTGTCCGTTGACCACATATTTAGCCACATTTGGTGATGGAAAGCGCAAAGCTGTTACACTTGACTTAACGCTTTTCACTGACCACCATCTATCCAGTGCCACGCATGTAATATAGACCTGACCAAAGTCCATGGCCGGTAACAGCAAGCTCCTTGTATGTATTGAGGCTTTCGCACAGTGTACCGTCGTCGTCTAAGAGAACGCCTAAAGTGAGGAAGCCTGACTTAACCTGTACTGAACTTAAAGCACAAGCCCTGGAAATACCTTGTCTGTATGTGGGAGCTTTCGACATAGTCCTAAATTAGAGCACAAATGCCCAACGACTATGGACCCAATGACGGCGATGAAGGAAAGCACGGCTACTCGTTCCATGCCATGGACATTTTCACTAAAGGGTCTGAGGCAACACCGCGGTCTACTGAAGCAATAGAAGTTAGTAGTGCGTGCGTGCTGCTTGCCGCAATGGATTGCATTATTTTTTTTTTTGTTTATAAATATACAAACTGACTCTCTCCTTTCTTTGCGAAAGCTTTGGAAAACTGTACCCCTCCATATCCAGTTCATCGTCGTTGAAGTGAAGTTCCCATTTTTCATCACCATGGACGACGCTTGTGATTTCTACTGCTAGTTATGCACATTTTTCATTTTCTTCCCCATTTCTCACACAACCCAAGCCTCGCCCGGCGCAGATAACTATCTGAAGCTTTTTCTTTTTCTTCTTCTCTTCTCTTTTATGTCAGCCCGAGTTGGTTGACTGGATGGCTCCTCTCGTTGGAAATACTCCAAAGAGTAGGAAAAGTGGCAAGGGTAGGCATGCACTAAATACACGGTGTGAATTGTGAAATAGCTTCATCGGTCACTAGACTGGCGCGACTGCGGCTATGGAGTGGTGCATGGTCGGCCAATCTGGCTACTATCAACAGCAGCCAATTTGCCAGTGTTGGGGAGAGCGGCAGAAGGTTGATACACTATGTTGAAATCTCACTCCTTTACCAACGTGATCATCGCTAGCGGTGCCATGGCTTTGGCAATGTTATGAGCCTTCAAGGGAGGGGGAAACTGGGAAAAGAATTAATTATGAAAACCAAACGAGGACAGGTCGAACGTGTGCATCAGACCTCAGTAGCACAGCGTGGTTGCGCTGGAGTCATTGTGTGGCAATGGTTCCATTGAACACAACACACCTAAACCCTTGACTACATACATTCTCATGCTTTCAGGGCAAAACTTCTTATATTATTTTTGAGGTAGATTTTTCTGTAACATCACAAAAATCAGAGAAAGTTAAAATGCAATTTCTCGTTTGTGATAGTAGTAATATGTTGTAATATGTAATATGTTTATTATAGTAGTAATATAATATGTAATAGTATATGTTTATAT